>JBAMJV010008052.1:42500-93877 GCA_037951105.1 Echinarachnius parma | reverse complement strand
GTTATCGGTGCAAGGGACAGGACTAGGGAGAGGTGGCGCACCACGCCAAATTACTCACTCAGTAACGTCAATCACGGACAGGAAGGAGGAACTTCTAAATTTGACAAGGTAATTCCGAATGAAGATAAATTGTACCGATATGACAGTGAGTGGACCTTAGAGCATTTTTTCCCCTGATATTCATCAAATAAACCTAACCTCCCTGAATCTTGCACTAAACTTGTTTTAGTTTTGAAAAACACCATTATCTATTTGATTTTGTATGGGTGTGGAATTTGTGAAAGATTTATTTTGGTCAGGAAGATGACCTTTGGCTCAGCCCACTGATGAATAGAAATTCCTACATCATGTGTTATGTTTCTTCACACAACAGATTATTAGTAAATTCATATCAACACTGATCTGAGCATCAGACTTCAGACAATCGATCAGGATTTCAGGTCTTTTCAGTAGCTCAATTGCGTTCACATTGTCTGTGGTCACGGTTCATTCAAGTGTCTATTGGTGAGGTTTATATCAACAAATACATCTTTCGCTATTAAAGTTTAAAGCATAAAGCATAATTATTTATTTCCTATTTTTAATTTGAATTTTCTAGCTTGCCCAAGAACACAGAGAACACTATAAGGACAGGACAGGAAACGATCGGCCGCGTTGACGAATTCCTCATCCCCCGTACTGCCCAAGATATGTACCACCAAACCGGAGCATCGTAAGTTTCGCAGGACGGTTTGGCGTGACTGGCGTGATACTTCTTTACTTACTTCTTTACTTACTTCTTTACTTACTTCTTTACTTACTTAACTTAATAAAATGAAATTGAATGAACTACCATGCACGAGTGTAGATAATTGTCTCTTTTCATTCTGTTGTGCTCTTTGGGTATTTTGGTTGGATTATTAACTTAATACAGAAGTCTTCACATTTTAGGGTTACATTTAAAGAGACCCAGTATTTGATGGGTAGTATCTTTTTATTTCTACAGGAAATTGTATCCATTTAATCAATTACTCATTATAAATGTTTTAACAATGTTGTGCAAAAGCCTATCCAATGAAGCAGAGACTTTTGTATGGCATAGCGAAGGATAAACCTTGGGGGGAGGGGGCAATTGCCCCACCCAATGCCTGTGGGGAAAGTACACACACTTAGCCCCCCACCCCAATTAAGGCTAACCCAAGCAATGCCACTGTACATACTCTTGATTGTTTGATTGTGTTGTACAAAGCAATGATCAGAACTTGCAAAATGTTACACAAAGTGTATGTGTATGATTTACGAGTACATGTACATAATTTACAAATTGTAGAAGTACAAAGGTCAATGTTACAATGAGCATTCATTTGCTTGAATGGCCATATGACCCAAAGCAAGTTGTTTTTGATAAGTCGATCATCAATCATCTGTTCAAAATGTGCCATGAGATTGCGGATAAACGTTGATCTTTCTATTATCAAGAGAATCTGAAATAGATATTTGACATTATCTCTCTAGGTATATATGTTTCTGTTTGTGTACTGTACAATTAATTAATACTTTGATGTGACTTTCTTGTCTCTTAGTGTGTTCTAACATACCTCATTCAGACTCATTTATGTATTCAAATGATTGCACTTTCCACCAACATCTACACTTCATATGTGCACATAATAAACGCATTAATATTTAAAGGGCAATGAAACCCAAGCAAACTGTTGCTTTCATAGACTTGAAGAGATTAGGAGGAATAATCTCTGACAGATCGGGCTATAAACAAGAAAACTATAGCTCTTTGAAGATGCCCACTTATTCCTATGGGGAACTCAAATTGGCAATGCACTCTGATTTTATGTGGACTACTCCCCATATGTTGTGTACACACATTTTTCAATTGTTTACAGTTTTCTTCATTATCACACTTTTCCATTCAGATCGAGAACTAACAATATGTGGTGTATAAATCTACAAAACATATATTGAACTCAAACGAAGGGTAAAAATATATTTTGAGAAAATTAACAAAATTGAAATTTTTTGTACAAAACATATGGGGAGTAGTCCACAACTTTGCCAGAGTGCGTTGCCAATTTGAGTCACTCATAGAAATATATGGATATTTTCAAAGAGCCATAGTTTTCTTATTTCTTGACCGATTGTGCTCAAACTTTCAGAGATTATTCCTCCTAATCTCTTCAAGTCTATGAAAGCAACATTTTGCTTGGGTTGCATTGTCCGTTAATATACTGCCTTATACAATGCATCTCTTAACCATCCTAAAGATACTTGACCCGACTATGGGGAATAGTAATTGTCATCTTCAGTTGGTTAAATTGCATTGAGGGATGTATTTTACTCAGCGTGCAGTTACTCTCATGACCAAACTATTTATAGTCATTTGTAATTGTATAGATTCCACATTGTTGTAAATTTGTCTATATTCTTGTACATGTATACATACATAACGAATGATATGTATTTGTTGTTGTTGTTGTTGTTGCTGTTGTTTTCATTCATTACATACTGGAACTGGGTAAATGTACATTGTAACTAATCATAGAAAACTTATTATTTGAAGATACAACATCTTGTATGCAAGTACAGTTATGATAAGTTGGGGAAAGTAATAAATAGGTAATCTTTTTGTCCACTATAACACTGCTTACACTAAATCTGACAACATTAATACATGTAGTGGATTATAGGCTATGTGGATGATAGTAACCAAACAAATATAACGTACTACTTTTAGTGACTTATTTCTTTCAATGTGAGTAATAATTGATGTTTTTACAGAACTGGATTTCTGATGATTGATGAAGACAATTGAATTACAAGTAGCGTCTCTTTTGAGATTTATTCACAATAACATTTTCCTGTATAATATGCACTACATGTACATGACAAAATAGTGCATGTTTAAATGCTAAGCAGTGGACTTCTCTTAAAGGACAATGAAATCCAGGCACTATAAGACACTAAATATAATGAATAGTCTCTGAAATTTGAGCACAATCGGTCAAGAAATAAGAAAACTATGGCTCTTTGAAAAGAGCCATGTATTTCTTCGAGTGACTCAAATTTGGCAACGCACTCTGGTAAAGTTGTGGACAACTCCCCATACATTTTGTACCCAAAATTTCAGTTTTGTTAAATTTCTCAAAATGTATGTTTACCCTTCGTTCAAGTTCAACATATGTTTTGTAGAATGCTTTTATACACAACATATCATGAGTTGGGGGAATGGAAAAATATGACTATGAAGAAAACTGTAAAAATGGGAACATTTGTGTACAAAACATATGGGGAGTTGTCCACACACTTATCAGAGTGCGTTGCCAATTTGAGTTCCCTATAGGAATAAATGGACATCTTCAAAGAGCCGTAGTTTTCTTGTTTCTTACCCGATTATGCTCTAATTTTCAGAGAGTATTCTTCTTAATCTCTTCAAGTCTATGAAAGCAACATTTTGCTTGGGTTTCATTGCCCTTTAATTATGTGCGTGCATACAGGTAGTAGGCCTACTGTATGTGTATTGTTAAATTTGTATTGAGTTACTTTTCATCAACTGTAAATATAGTAGGCCTATATAATATATAGTATTGGCGTTTTCATTCATGAACAACAGCAGTAATAAAAAAAACAACAATAAAAGTGAATCAAATTCATCATATATATTTGAATGTGCCAAATGATACACATTAACCTACTTGCCTTAGAAGTTTGAATAGTTACAAATACAAATCTGTTTAATTGACTACTTCATAAATTCTGAAATTGTAGGTATATTATCATTGTGAAATAGTTTCATTACAACTCAATGCGTCGTGTTAATATAATAATTATTATTACTGTATAAGCAAACCTTAAATTCAAATATGTATAGAATGTACATACTTGCAGTAAACATTGTCATAGAAATATATATGACTGTATAATTCTCCTTTCTGAGAATAAAACTGTACTCAACAGTACAATTTTGCATATAGTTTGTTTCCATTTGTTCCATAAAAGTTGTTTTCACACCCGTATTTCATCACAACCATAGGGCCTACAGTATATATACACATTTCATGAACATGGGACATAGACATAATATACCTCATACTGTCACAAACTCATCATTATCAACATCATGATATACGCACAGTCAAACCTAGTCAGATATATATACCATCTCTACATGGGGTTCACTTCTATATCAGACTTTTTACTCTACCCCATTACGAAGCGAGTATCCGACCGTCCAGCTAGAGGAATATGAAGACTGATTTTTCGGCATAAGTCAAACCTGTCTTTATAGCGGACGCCCCCCGTCTATACAGGTTTGACTGTAGCCATATAACATGCCTAAACTTAGAATATATTATTCTGACTTGCTGTGAGGCCTACATAAAGCAGGTAAAAGGGAATCAAATTGGGTTACAAAGTAATAGATGGATATATTATACCCACAACAGAGTCAAAAAACAATTTCTGGATTTCAATAGTTAAAGGGATAGTTGAGTTCTGGTAAGGAGAGTACAGTTTTAGTGAAACTGAATTTTAGTAACCAAAACCTGCATCATTACATTACAAACTAATAGTTATAACTAGAAAGGAACACAAAATTACAAATGACGTAGTAAAGATCATGTTATCATTCAAAAAGAGCCGTTAAAACGTAAGAGGGCGCTCTCTAAACACTCATCGGTTTCAACCATTTTGAATAAAATATTGTGCATGTGATGCTTTGTTGAAATAGTGATTAGATAGAGAAATAACCAACAACTATTTAAATACCTATTTTGTAACTTTTTTGAAAAGAGGAAGCATTTTTTTGAATTTTTAACGGCTGGTTCAAAATTCTCTAATAAACCCGGGCCCCGGGTTTATTACAAATTGTTATATTTATGGATATTTCAGCCGTTTCTGAACCGATTTTGATCAAACAAAGATGATTTTATTGTTTAAATATTATGCTCTTTCAAATGTTACACTCAGTTTTTCATTACCTCACAAACCAATTAAGTAGTCTAGCGCCCTCTCTACCAAAACTCAACTTTCCCTTTAATCTGTGCCCAAGTACTTTGCAATGACATTGCCAATCATTAAAAAGTTGCTGATGGTTAGGTTGAATTTAAATAAATTTGGGATCACTCCAAAAACCAATGGAGATTTACACATATATACTATCGTCGTTGGCACACTGACTCGAGTAGTCAAAAGAAGGTGCTTGCTGATCGAAGTTCTACCGTTTTGAGTGGTAAGTTTGATTGGCATTTAGTATTTTTGTAGAATAGATATATATACACTCATTTGTTCAATTATGATATATATTTTTTTCTTCATTTATTACCATACGTTTGGATTTTTGGTTTTTATTATTGTTTATAGTTGTGTTTTTTTGTTGCTTGTTTGTTCCCTGTTCCAATCCCTGGCATTGTTTTTGTTGTTGTTGATTGTTTTGTGGAAACAACTAACAGTATATTAACCAACTAACATTTACAACACATTTTCTGGAAAGTCTTTTTCTGCACCTAATATTCTTCACTCAACATTAATCAATGTTTATACTTGTTTCATTTTAAGATTATTTTATTATTAGCAGTATAATGAAAGTTGCTTTCCAAAATAAGTTATGACATGACAAATGAAATTGCATTAAGAGGTACATCGATCCAGGTGTAGCCAAATAATTTCTGCTCATTTTCAATTATTCAGTATTCCTGGTCAGTTTCTCTAGCTATCAATGTTCATACTTGTTTCATGTATGATTTTGTTATTAGCATTATAATTGAGAAAATAAAACATACTGGAAAAAAAAACAGCTCATTATGAGACATATGATATAGGACATTGGGTGATTTCAAGTATGGTGTTTAGGGCTGGTGTTAGTGTTTATCAAACTGGTATTTGTGTGTAATAGACACTAACACCGGCCTTAAACACCATACCTGAAATCACCCATTGATGTATAACAGGCAAACTCAAAATTACATAACTAAAAAAGAAGATGTACATGTATGCAATAGAGGGTATAGATTGATGGATAATGGAAGTAAATTACAATAAGGCAGAACAAATGGCCCGACCAAGTTCCAAAATAAATGTCGATGTTCAGGCATTAACTATGTATACATGCATTGTTTCAGTAGAAATATGTTATAATTCCCCTAGGCCCACACCCCACCCGCTACCCACCCTCATCCCCCTATTTATAAAAAAAAAATGGTGTTAGGCCTTTGCATGCGTTTTGGTTTTTTATTGTAATTGGTCCATTTATTTTTAATTGTTATTTCATGTACAAACTAGATTAGCTTTTATCAACAAGGGTTTTAAAAAAAGTTAATTTTCCATCTATCCACTTCTACATGATAATCAAACTTATTATCATTATTATTTATCCTATCTTCCAGAATCAAAGACCATGTCGACATGCAAGAGGAGGCGTTAACAATGACGACTCGTAACATGCCGGTCCAGCGCCGATCAATCCCACCCATCCAGACATTCAGCCGGTCATCCACGGTCCGTGATCGGGAAATGCGCGACGTCTTCTTTGAAACCCGTTAGGGATAGACATTGATTTTGTAATACAACTATGGTGAAATAACCTTCAAATTTAGTTTCATTCTCCTTTATCTAATATTTTTCTGAAATTTGTTTTCAATCTTATTTTAAGATTATTTTTTTTAGGAATAAACATCGAAATTGTAGTACAAAAATGGCTAATCATATATTTAGTTTCTTTATCGTTTATTCAATTTTTTTTTGGTATTTAGTTTTATTTTCTTATCACAATTAATAAATATTACAAATGGCCAAGTAAATTATTTCGACAACAAACATTTATTTTTTCTTAAATAGTGTTAATGTTTCAGTCTTTCTTCCAACAATATGTGATAAAGTTGACAGCAAAGAAAGTGGCTCTGTTCTACCGTGGGTTGGGATCAGCCGTTGGGGGCCGGTTTGGTCGGGGTAATGTCATGGCGACGTATCGTACGCTGGTTCGGCAGGCGGGCCGCACCAGTATTCCGTTGATTGGTTGAATGCCCGTGTGCACCGGCCAATAGACGCGGTCCGTTGCTGACCTATCAGGAACGCACTCGCTCATGCGAGAGTGTGTTTTGGAGCCACGGTAGAGCATAAAAACCGATTGTCTACATTAGATTATATCATTTGACAAAGTATTGCAGCGGCATACGAAACGTCATGATCTTTTAGATTCCTAGTTTGACCATACATTGCAAGACAAACGAATATCACTAGCGATATTATTTCCAATATTTAGTATATTATACATTTGTTTAAATTGTGCAATTAGCACCTAAAAATGTCTTTCTTTGTGCGGTACTACATGAAACAATATCCGTCCATTTGTGTATACACCTGTATTAAATGTATTGTACATGTCAAGGTATTATTTATAGATGTCTTTCAGCAAATTACAGGAAGTTATTAAATATACCTCAGATTATGAACAAAGTAGGATATTGAATTAAATATTTTAGATTTGTAAACATTTTAGTGTGCAATGCATGTCAGTAGTTGTCTAGTGGAGTAGATAATGACGTATCATATTAATCATGATCATGGCATGTCGAGTAGAAGCAATTGCAAAAATTCAAAATAACTATGATTTATCCGAACTTCCGTAGAATAGAGTTACTGACCAATAATGAAAATTCATTGAATACTATGATGTTGATAATCATTTGTGATTAACTGCATGGTGTGTAAAAAATTGTTTGCTATTCTGAGAAGCGAAATATTTGTTTATTAATTGCCCATTATTGTATCTTTCACTATGTGGACTTTGAAAACAAAGAAATGAAGTAAAAATGTATTTTTATTGCAATTTTGTACATATATTGTAAATAATAAACATAAAACCAAGAACACTTAATGTTTGCAAACCTAGTGTGCTTTCTGCAATCAAATGTATGTGTGGAATTGTGGATCATGTAATGTATGAATGTGTGTGTTTTGAATAAATAATAAGTAATTAAAGGGATGCCTGTAAAGTGTCGAACTCCACGAAAATTACTTGGAGCTTCCTCGTTTCTCTTCTACCGTGTTGTTACGCTTACGGTAAGAGAAGAATAAAATAGGGTTAGATTTTGTTCAAATGCCCCTTTAGTATGACGATATCTATCATTCAGCTCAAGAGCGTTAATGAACAGTCATAAACCTAACAGTAATGCGTTGTTAAAGCTGACGCATATTTTCGCTTTTTAAACCAGGAGTGTTCTTACAATGATTTTGGTACAGGATTGAAGTCTCAAATGTCATTTTGGGCAATATCTGACACTTTACAGGTGCACCTTTAATATTGGAGTTGGAATCATCTCAGAGATGAAAGTTTACCATACATTTTAAAGCCATTAGATGCAAAAACTGAAGAATAACTGACAAACGCTATTTGTAATGTATGAAAACATATGTTACATTTTATTATGTACATGCTTTTACATTATCATGACAATGTACAATTTGACACATTCAATGCACCCTGAATCTATAACCTGATAAGATTATATGCAACCCTATGAATTACTAAAAGCCCTCGTCACATATCACCAGCTAGCGTTAACGGATGCCCGACGGAGAGCAAAATTGTCCGTCTCCATTTGCATGCATTTCTTGCCCGTTTCTTGTTTCAACTTTCACCACTGGATATTTTGATTTCGCAAATTTTCTATCCATCGGGCATCCGTTTACGATAACCAGTGATATGTGACTACACCCAAATCACTCAATTCCACTGCTCAAGTAGTATGTGAAGCAAATGCATAGTTTGGTCAGTTGGTGGATTTTAAAGCTGGTGATTTAACCCTATCTTAACTGGGCTATTTGAGACCAGGTTTTTACTGGGGGGGGGTCAATTTGACCCCCCCCCCCTAACATCTCGGAGACCGCTCGTCCGATTCACGCGAAATTTTGCATGGAGGTACATTGAAGTAATAGCGACGCGTTCATGTTTTCGTTTAATCGATCCAATGTTAAATATGCAAATTATACGCATATTAATTAGCGAAAAACGCTAATTTTATGCAAAAATCCTCTTTTTGTCTGTAAATCACTAAATATTGCTCAGAATATGCTGATTTTGTACGTGAATATTCTCTATGACTTAATTAACAGGTTTTCAAAAAAAAAATTTGTTTAATGTGTTTCTTTGTTTTTTGGAATTTCTTATGTATTTCTTTGTTTTTTCGACTTATGTTTTTTATTGTTTTTTCCAATGGAAATAATTATTGACCATTATCCAACCATTTTTAGCCCAAAATTACATAATTGCAGTGATTAGAATGAAAAATAATGAAGATTTTGTCTTTTCTAGGAAAAAAATCAATTTCCATAGGATTTGTACACAAATCACAAAATTTAGCGATTTTTGGGCCGACACTCACTTACAATAGGTCACGTGACTTTAGAACGGTATACCCAGTCTTCGCAAATTTGGTCTCAAAAGTTGCGCAAGACTTCAATGAACTAGATGGATCTTCGACTGCGCGCAGTCGAAAATTATGCCTCCGCTATCACGTGATTTTTAATATCAAGCCCAAATTAACGTGCACTGAATTAATTTTTTGTTTATTTTTCATATATTTCAACCCGTGACCTTGACCATATGACCCCAAACTTTGATGGCTACATTGGCTCCCAAAGAAACATTCAGGTACCAATTTAGATTGAAATCTGACATTCAGTTCTTGAAATTTTGCCATTACAAGCCATTTTTGCATATATATTGAGCCCTGAGACCTTGACCTCATGACCCCCCCAAAAATATAATCTGATCATTGCCACCCTGATGTGTACACTCATACTAAGTTTGAAATTGATCCGTCAACCGGTTCTTGAGATATCGCGAGAACGAGGCATTTTTGCACAGTATATATAGAGTACTGTGACCTTGACCTTTGACCTCATGAACCCAAAATCTAAGCAGATCATTGCCACCCCAATATGTACACTCATACCAAGTTTGAAATTGATCTGTCAACCGGTTCTTGAGATATCGCGAGAACGAAAACGGGACGTACGGACGGACAACCCGAAAACATAATGCCTCCGGCCACTACGTTGGCGGAGGCATAAAAAACTCATGAAGTCACGCGGCAATATCTGCGCGCGTTGCGGCATTATCGCGCAAAAAGTCGAGGGGGGGTCAAATTGACCCCCCCCCCCCCCAGTTAAGATAGGGTTAAAGGGTATTTTAATTCTTCACAAAAAGGTGAGAAAATATACAAAAATAAATCTACATAACGTGTTAAGAAATTATTGGATTCTATCAAATTAATTTCACCATTTCATCTATTTTGTGCATTTAGGAACAATATCATAGACCTAATGCTATGTATGTGGAATTCACATTATAAAATATGGGGAATAGAAATACATACTGTTTTAATGATACAAGTTTTGGCAGCTGCAAACGTATATATGAGGAAATTGTCTGACTGGGACTAAATTTTGTCTATGGATTAAATTTGGGATTACCAATTGTGACTTGGATTCAGCGATGGACTAAAGCCAGGTTTAACTCAGGCCCTAGACTTCTGTAGCTAACCCTTGACAAGACAACTATACCCAGGAGATTTGCCATTCAAACCTCCTCCCCTCTGCAGTGAAACGAGAATCAATTGGATTATTTTGAGGTGTCCTAGGCTAATGATTACTACTACAACATCTGACATGGCACTTATGTGGCAAGCTTCTAAATATGCAGTCAATACATACGGCCTTAAATAGTCAGTCATGTACAAATATTTCTCACAATGTTACCTGTCAATGAAAGTAAGAGTCACATGTAGTCACAATGTTGTAAAAACATTATGGTGCAAGAGATCCTCTGTGAGACCGAATTCTCCCTCCATCAAACTAGACTATTTAAGCTACAAGTTCCCTCTCTCTGGTGCAATGATTATGATGGGCAAAGTTGAAAATGTAATACAAAATTGCCAAAAAATGCATGTTCCTGAAAGAGTCCTTTCTCTCTATAATAACAGCAATGGTGTCTGTTTCTTTCCTGGCTATGCTTCCTCCTCATACTTCTTCTTCTTGGGATTGATGAGGCCCATTAGCACCACCGGGACCAGGTGCAGCGCAGTGTTTATTGTTGGCATACAGGGGGCAGCAGCAATGCAATGATTATCATGTGTAAAGGTGAAAATTTAATACAAAATTGCTAAAGATGTCCGTACCAAAAGAGTTCATTCTCTCTATAATAACAGCGAGGGCGCCTGTTTCTTTCCCGGCCACGCTTCCTTCGCGTACCTCTTCTTCTTGGGACCGATGGGACCCATTTGCGCCACGGGCACCGGCTGCGGTGCAATGTTCAGCTTACGCGGCGCTGGCTCAACCTCCGGTGCAAGATTTAGCGGCTTGAAGTGTCCCAGGGTACTGCTTGCTCCGAAGGGGCCGACCGCCGAAGGCGAGGTGGGCATATCTGGACCCTCTCCGTCGTCCCCTCCTGATGAAGGGAGGTTGTCGTAGAGGCTGGGACCGTAGTTGAAGCCCTGCAGTGCTTTTAGAGATGTGTCCGATGGATCGGGCTGTTCTGCCTTCTTTTTCTGTAAAAAAAAAAATAATAATTTGAATAAAGATGTTTATAACCCGTCTATAGCAGCCAACCTGCCTACAGTGGCCACCAAATGTGATTCCCTGGTGTGAGAAACAATGTTATGGAACCTGTCTAAAGAAGTTACCTGTCTACAGAGGCCACTCTTCTTGTTTCTCTTTGGGGTCACTTTACACAGGTTTAACAGGTTGTAAAATACAAGCAAGCACACACCTCATTGTGCTAAATTGGAGGCTTGTCGTATTTGTTGAGGCTAAAGGGAGCATATATACAAATTAGCAAAGTGCACTATTGTTACAAGTCATTTCAAACTTTTAGATGTTTGTAAACATTGATCACTCTTTAGGGCACATGTCATGGGATTAGTTCTTCTTTTGTTATTGAAGTATCTATTCAGGCCAGAAACCCAGGCCAGTTGAACGCACACAAGTGATGTGTCCTCTTTTCGAGTTCCCTGATTCATTCATGCAGTGAGGCATGGTGATTCTTTTGTTCGTTAGTTACCGGGTTACAACCTTTAAGGTTCTTGTTGCTGAGGGAGGGAACTCCCTTTCATGAAATAGTTGGTATTTGATTTAATGGCTATTTGGTATATTTTGTTCATTCCTAAGTCATTGTATATTGTTGCTACCCAGATGGGGTTGATCTTGTAAGGGGGAAATATAATAGATATGCTAATTTAGATAGTTGTTCGTCCTTGCTATGAGGGGCGTGGTAATTAATGGGCCTGGGGACATATTAGCGGTACTTGAAGATCAGAAGTCGCAGAGCAAGGACATGGATTTGTCCAGCTCTTGCAAGTCTTAATTTAGTGTGTTTTATGGTAGTACGCATAGGCGGCAATGTGAGATTTAGCGGCCATTTTAAATAGGCGCGGCCACTAGTTTTGTACATTCACCAGCCACAATGATATGCCTGGACCAGACACTCACGCTTGTTTCGACAGTCAAACTGTAAGTGGATAATTTGCTTCTTATTCATCTAACTGTAAAATATTATACAAAATGAAATGTTTGTTCCATTTTGCTACATCCGAATGTGAGTTGAGAAAAGAAGATAAATAATTTTGTGATAATTAAACCCTAAATGGAACCAGTAATAGTGAATGTTATAACTATTTTGGAAATTGATTACGAATGATGAAGCATGTGAGAGTATATTTTGATTCATTAAGAGATGTGTCAAACAGTTGATGTTTCAAATGTTAATACAATTGTTCTTTATTTTAAACATATATGAAGAATAAGGCTGAGTCGGTTCGGTCGATCACACCGGTTACCGACCGTTTCAATCGGGACCCGGTTCGGTATATCGGGAAACGGTGCCCCGAAAAAAAAATTTAAAAAATAAAATGTTAAAAAAGAAATTAAGATTATCACAATAATGTAGCGGAATTCTAATAAAAACGGGGCAATTGATATCATTTACTTTAAAGAGTGGTTATTTTCAAGAAATTCTTGGTTCATTACTTCGTTTGACAGTCAGAAATTGAACAGGAAGCGCAACATTGCTAGTCATTTGAACGATATTGTCGGCGGATGTGCACACAATGTTAGTCCGATACTCCAGGGGAGTTGTCTGATGGATCTTTGTATGATCCAGCTGATGAGCCAGTGCATGCAAAAAGTGGCTAAAAATACGTTTATTGGTAATTTGCACCATTTTAAAATGTTTTGATATTCTACTTACATGATTTCATGGCGTTTGATAGCTGAACAGAAACAAAAATGAGCCCCAAAACAATGAAAACAATTACGCAAAATATCGATAAAAAACGACTACATCGCTCCTATTCGCTCGTATACTTTGTGTGCAAGATACGGGTCTTTTTTTTCTTACCCGAGATTCATCCGCGGCCGGTAGAACTATGTTAATACATCCGCCATAGGTTATAAGTTATAACGTATGGCGGATGTATTAACATAGTTCCACCGGCTGCGGATGAATCTCGGGTAAGAAAAAAAGACCTGTATCTTGCACACAAAGTATACGAGCGAATAGGAGCGATGTAGTCGTTTTTTATCGATATTTTGCGTAATTGTTTTCATTGTTTTGGAGCTCATTTTTGTTTCTGTTCAGCTATCAAACGCCATGAAATCATGTAAGTAGAATATCAAAATGGTGTTCGATTGCGAAAAGGCTAATTTATAGCCACTTTTTGAGGGCAGTGGCTCACAGTCACAAGCGATCGTACATGTGATGTTTCCCCCGCCCGACTATATTTAGCGGGCTAAGTTTCTGTGAACCGTGTTGCGATGGGCAATGGTGAACAAACGATCGATTTCTAGGTCCAATTTACTTCGAAAAAAGGTACTTTTCATGCGAAACTGAGTTAATTCTGGATAGTCTGTAACTATTTTCCCGTAAAGATTGATATGTAAATCCATAAAAGCCTCGGTATTTATAATGTTATTTGCATATAAAAAGAGCAATATAAGCCCCAAACAGTGCATTTTTGCTGATGCGTGCACGATTGCGTGATTTTACCGGTCGAGTTTCGACGGTAAAAATTTATCGGGATACCGGTTCCCGACCGGTAAAAGTTTATCGGGACCCGGTTCCGACAATTACTGACATGACTCAGCCTTAATGAAGAAACTGATATTCAGGAAATGTTACATCTCTTGTTTAATTACTTATCCAATGTGTAAAATGATGCATCATATTTATAATTCTATTCTCGGTGTGAATTATGAATTGTGCTGTGCTCCGGATAAATATGTAAAAGCATAGAGCAGTTGTTTTTTATGCTTCGGTCTTTTATACCGATCTATTTTGTAGATGGCGGTTGACCTATGGCTCAACAGGTTCTCGCACGGTTCAACAGGGTTCGCTGACGGCTTAGCCAGGTTCACCAGGATCACGCAGGTTTCGCATTGGACAGTCGCGGGCTCGTCAAGCTTCGTACGCGCACAACGGTTCGTCCCGCGTTAACGTGGTCGACATCGGCAGGGGTCGGGAAGCAACTCGCGTCCGACGTCCGACAGCATAGACTACGCAAGACAACGCGCGTGTGACGACGATTCCCAGGTTTCGCGTAAAGTAGCGATGAACTAATTAAACTCCAATTGAAACGACGCTGATTACACTTAATTCATATAACTCCAGTCACTTGACGTTATAATTGAAACAATCTTTTAAGATGAGTTCACATAAATTGACTCCTACTCTCATGCAATGTAAATTCAATTGATTATTTTGCATATGTATTAACCCACTGTTACCTTGCAAATTTTAAGGAAATAAAAGTTATTTCCCTGAATCGAGTGTTATGTGTTATTTTGTTTGAGTTCAGTAATTAATTTGTTTAGTTTTTGCCCCACCAGACAAACAAGTCAATCACAACCCTTACCGGCTGTGACAACTATCATTAATTGCATACTGTAAACCAGGGTGACTTTGGCCGCCGGGATGACTTTGGCCACTTATTGAGATCAATGTATTTTCATCTAGCCTCACTTTTTAGAAAAAATTTCTTCTTGATGCTAAATATGTTACTCATTGCGGAAATAGTATCGTTAATAATATCGCTAATGATATTCGTTTGTCTCACAATATATGGTCAACAAGGAATCTAAAGATCACGACGTTTCGTGCGCCGCTGCAACACTTTATTTATACCCTACGGCAGGCGCAGTGCGCTTTTTTTCCTGCTTGAGCGAGTAAGCTCCAGATTGGCCAGTAAAGGACATGTCCTATTGGCCGACGAACACAGGATCTTGTTTAGAATATATTCCTATAGCTAGGGAAATTTAAAAGATCAGAAATTAGTTCCAGTGAGACTTAATGAAAATACATCCTTCTCAAAAAGTGGCCAAAGTCACCCCGGCGGCCAAAGTCACCCCGGTTTACGGAATGTAAGATAAAACAAATCATTAAACCATTCTCTTTAAATTGTAATATATTCGATCTGATAAATGATACTTTACAAAATTCATTCAATTGCTGTTTTTTTATTTTTTATAATGTTAGCATTGTATTTTCATTCTTATATTCTATTCCTATTTTATATTTATTTCGTGTTTATTTGGAGTACAAAGTATATTTGTATTGATATACCCATACCAATTTACCTTCATTATTATTTATTAAACAAAATTCATTAATTTGGCATTGTCTAGTTAATGTGTAGATAAATGTGTTTCCATACAAATACAACAACTTACCTTCATAGGAATGACAGAGACAGAGACAAGATTCCTGAACCGCCCCACCGATGGATCTATGTCCTCTGTATGGTATGAGGGGGACAAAACAAATCATTATTACATATATATTACATTTATTTATACCTCTTTACTATTCATTCTCACAGCAATATCTGCACATTCTAGTTTCTTTTTATTCATCTTTATTTTAATTTAGCTTATTTATTATCAACATAATCTCTGTATGGTATGAGGGGGACAAAATAAATAATTATAACATTTATATTACATTTATTACTTCCTTACTATTCATTCTCACAGCAATATCTAAACATTCTAGTTTCTTTTTATTTATCTTTATTTTATTTTAGCTTATTTATTATCAATATAATCGTATACAACAAATTATATAAATTACAACGAAATGCATTCATTAAACATGAAGAACTACAGTAATTAATTAATGGGGAAAAATAGACATCTTTGTACAAGACAATATCAAATATACAAGGCTCACATTTAATTTCCTTCATCCCAAGGTCCAAGTTTGAAAAAATAAACCACTTTTGCAACATGGCACAGTCTTTTGCCTTAATTAAATGTACAAGACTCAACTAAATTTACTTGTTCCTTGTAGCCAAGTCATACAAAAAATAATAAATGCTGAAATGTTTTTGGCACTAAATCAGAAATAAGTAGGCCCTAAAACACAGACTAAACATTACACAAGCCTCCACACTAGCTTTTTTTTCTCGACATTATGAATGTTCACATTTGACTTGCCTGAACAGAAAATGTACTTGCCCAAACTTTGTGAAACAAGAACAAAGTAATCACACTAGGTAGCTCAAGGGTAAGGAAGTACACTTTCTCTGGTAGTTGAACATAAATGTTAGTTGCCCAAATGGGGTTGCCCATTTGGGCAACTAGACCATTTGTGACTGGCTATAGCAAACCCGGCACTTGTCGGAAAAAAATAAATATATAGATTTTCATACCATTACAAAGGCCTCATCACAAGCTTTCATTTGATGCTTTGTTCTAACTAATTGGTCAATAATAAGCAAAGATATGATTCTTTCAATTTTACAATCATAGGTATTTTACACACATTGTGTGAACTTAAAATGCCCATTTCTTCAAAACATGATTACCGACAAGTGCCGGGTTTTGCTATAGCCGGTCACATTTATTAAATTTGACTTGCCCAACATTAATTTTGACTTGCCCTGGGCAGTCAGACAAGTGTTAGTGTCAAGCACCACATTACAGGATATGTTTTTATTTGGTAGCCTCATCATGCAGGCAAAACTTTGTTTGCAGAGGAATAAAAAGAAATCAAATTTAGCTGACCTGGATTGATGACATCATCTTCTTCCCCAAAGGAGACATGGGAGGCTCTTCGTTTTCTCTTGGCCCGCTGTGCCTCAGACGGACCAGTCTCATCAAAGCCTATGGCTCCTATACGCTTGTTGTGAGCTGTGTTGAATTCAGTTAGATTCTGTGGGAAAAGTGTTAAACGGTAAACAGTTTAATTTCATTTTAAAATTCATTTCAAATTTATAAGGGTAGCTGTTGGCTCTCTCTGCTTCAGACGGACCGGTTTCATCAAAGCCTATGGCTCCTATACGCTTGTTGTGAGCTGTGTTGAATTCAGTTAGATTCTGTGGGAATAGTGTTAAATGGTAAACAGTTTAATTTCATTTTAAAATTCATTTCAAGTTAAAAGTTAACGGCTTCCAATTGGGACTAGTCCTCTGGTAGCTGTTGGCCCGCTGTGCCTCAGACGGACCGGTTTCATCAAAGCATATTGCTCCTATGCGCTTGTTGTGAGCTGTGTTGAATTCAGTTAGATTCTGTGGGAAAAGTGTTAAACGGTAAGCAGTTTAATTTCATTTTTAAATTCATTTCAAATTTATAAGGGTAGCTGTTGGCTCTCTCTGCTTCAGACGGACCGGTTTCATCAAAGCATATTGCTCCTATACGCTTGTTGTGAGCTGTGTTGAATTCAGTTAGATTCTGTGGGAAAAGTGTTAAACAGTAAACAGTTTAATTTCATTTTAAAATTCATTTCAAGTTAAAAGGTAATGGCTCCAAATTGGGACAAGTCCTATGGTAGCTGTTGGATCCCTGCGCTTCAGAGGGCCCGGTCTCATCAAAGCCTATGGCTCCTATGCGCTTGCTGTGAGCTGTGTTGAATTCAGTTAGATTCTGTGGGAATAGTGTTAAACGGTTAACACTTTAATTTCATTTTAAAATTCATTTCAAGTTAAAAGGTAGCGGCTTCCAATTGGGACTAGTCCTCTGGTAGCTCTTGGCCAGCTGTGCCTCAGACGGACCAGTCTCATCAAAGCCTATTGCTCCTATATGCTTGTTGTGAGCTGTGTTGAGCTCTGTTAGATTCTGTAAGCAAAGTGAAACATGTTAATGGGGAATACTCCTTTGGTAGCTATTTTCTTGCTAAGCCTCGGACGGAACAGTCTCATCAAAGCCTATTGCTCCTATACACTTGTTGTGAGCTGTGTTGAATTCAGTTAGATTCTGTATAAAGCAAAGAGTTTAAAACATTAATGGGGAAAAATCCTCTGGTAGCTATTTGCTTGCTAAGCCTCAGACGGCCCAGTCTCATCAAAGCCTATTGCTCCTATACGCTTGTTGTGAGCTGTGTTGAACTAAGTTAGATTCTGTGGGAAAAGTGTTAAACGGTAAACAGTTTAATTTCATTTTAAAATTCATTTCAAGTTAAAAGTTAACGGCTTCCAATTGGGACAAGTCCTCTGGTAGCTGTTGGCCCGCTGTGCCTCAGACGGACCAGTCTCATCAAAGCCTATTGCTCCTATACGCTTGTTGTGAGCTGTGTTGAACTCTTGTTAGATTTTGTTGGAAAAGTGTGATAGATATGAATAAAACCATTACAAATCTAAGGAAAATTTTCCCAGAATTTGTCAGCATGAGCATGAGGCAGATTTTGGAAAATAATGATTTTCTACGTCGTTCTTGCACTTAGGTCTCGACACCAATATAAGGTACCAACGTCTTGTGAGCTAAGTTTAACTCAGTCCAGTTCTGTTCCATAAAACTTTAAATTTTCAATTGGTGTAAAAAATTATTGTAACTACCGTCCATGACAACAGATGTAATGTTCCATGCTGATTGGCTGTTGAGATGGTAGTTACAATAGTTTGACTTTTACAACAATTGGAAACGTCTTTTTATAAATGGGGGCCAGTTCTGTTGGCATAGAAAACATGCAGCAACATTGAAATATTGCCCAGAAATAGAATACACGTTACTTAATAGAATATTTCAACTGTATCAATACGGAGAAGAGTTGGGATAAATGTTCAATGCGATTTTCATCATGAAATCGAAGTGTTTTTTCAAATGTATGTATGTTTCATTAGGACAACGCAAGTAACCAAGCAGGGGAAAAATTACAATTTATTTTCAAATGTATGTATGTTTCATTAGGACAACGCAAGTAACCAAGCAGGGAAAAAATTAAAATTTATTTTCGGGGGCTAGTTTTCAAGCATGCTTGCATGAAAAGAGCACTGTAAAATTTGTTTTGCATTGAACTCTGTGCAATTTTAGGAGGGCTCTTTTGTGACTTTCAGGGGCTCATTGTTTTTTGCATTTCGGGGACTAAATCGCCCCGAGTCCTCGTGTATTTTTAAAATTGTAACCAAGAATTAAATTTGAATTATCGGAAACAAAACTTACATCTAGATCGTTCTCTTCTTCAGGCAGCCCCATTAGACCGATGGTCATGTCCTCTTCACCCCTCTCTTGTAACTCCGCATCTGAGGCAGATTTCACTGCCATCGAAATCGTCTGCGGCTTTTCACGGAGGATGTAATTTCGGGTCGACGCCCCAAAGTGAATGACACTGTCCACGGGCACTTGCTGTGGCTTTTTAGACTCGAGGCATATGGACCCTAGAAAGGTGCCATGGGCTGTAAAGAAATGGATAATGTTAGCTGTGATTCCACTAGTAAACTTGAGAGAAGGATCTAAAGAATACCATCAAAATGGTCAGCGGCTTTTCAAGTGTATGTACGATCGGGTCGATGCCCCAAAGTGAATGACGCTGTCCACGGGCACTTGCTGTGGCTTTTTAGACTCTAGGCATATGGACCCTAGAAATGTGCCATGGGCTGTAGAGAAATGGATAATATAAGCTGTGAGTCAAATAGTAAACTTAAGAGAAGGATCTAAAGAAAGACCGTAATCAAAATGGTCAGAGGCTTTTCAAGTGTACATGTACGATCAGGTTGATGCCCCAAAGTGAATGATGCTGTCTACAGGAACTTGCTGTGGCTTCTTGGACTCAAGACAAATAAATCCTAGAAATGTGCCACGAGCTGTAGAGCAACAAATCAATTTTGAGAAATGAATAGATCTAGAGAAAGATTGTCAATGATACAGCAAGCCTCCACACATTTTTCCTTATTGGCCCATTCGGGCAAGTAAAATCATAATTTTTTACATTTTACTTGCCCAAACAGAAAGTTAACAAGTTTGCCCACTAATTTCTAGATGAGATTTTAACCAAAGGAATTATGTTATTCTCTCATAGTTGACCAATCATTTATTTGCCTAATTAGGCAACCAAATTAGGCCATTTATTGTCAGCAGCTTCTCACAGTGATGTAAGAAATGATTGCAGTAAATTCTGAGTTAACCATGATCTACGCATTGAATACCTAGCCATAAATATGAATGTCTGATCTGTGTGTTACATGTTAGCTACCATAATATGAGGGACAATATGGAATTCTAGGTCAGGCAAGGTATCAACATGATAGGGCATTTGATATAGAAATATATAAAATGCAATGAAAGACTTACTACTCCCCAGATCAACAATGAATGAGCGGTTGAGGTGTTTGTGCCAGAGAAGTGCAGCATGAATACGGGAGCACGAGGCATGGTCCAGGATGAAATCACAGACGATGGAGTTACGCCCAAAGTAGTAGCACTTCTTCTCATCTACCATCATTTTCTGTGGAGTTAGAACACAAAGGCAGTAAGTACAGATGGCTGAGAATAGCACCAGGTTGAACATGCAATGAGGCATCTGACTCCGATAAATAAAGTTACACCCAAAGTAGAAGTGCATAATCTACCATCATTTTATGTGGAGTTAGAACACAAAGGCAGGCTACAAGTAAGTGTCAGATCTCTCATTTAAGGCCAATTTAGAGACAACCGACTGTAACATTTTGAACTAGCTACATGTACCTTACATTACTTATTACCTACCAATCTCTAATTAAAAACAATCAGATTATATTGAGAAATTATCAATTGAAGCACCATTAAGAAAATCAAACATCCTTTGTTTGTTAATTTCTCTACGTTTAGCAAGCAATGGTCGCTTGAAAATTGCAAGCTATGATTATCAAATTAGATGCTCTTCAGTTTACAATACAAATGCTGTTGGATGCATTGGGCTATGACTAACTTTGGGCGATCAAAACTATCAAAATTACCCCTTGCACTAAATTTGAGCAAATACAAACGGCACAATTAGGCAGTTAGACCTGGGTCCCATTACAGAAAGAGATGCTATCGATTGTAAAGTTGCAATTAATTGCAAATGAGATCATGTGACTGAATCCGCAAATCTGATTGGTTCAAAGTACGGCATTCTCTATTATAAAACAGCTCTGGTGAATTCTGTAACGTGATTGGTTAAATCCTGTCACGTGACTATTCATTAAATTTCCACAAACATGCACGACCGTGCAAAACAGGGTGCAACCCCATGCATTACTCGTTTTGGTTGCGCAACTTTTTGCACGGCTGTGACGTCACAATGCTTGTTTACATAGTTCGATCGAAGACGATCTTGCGAAAGTGATAAAAATATGATGGAAATTGCTTCATTTTGTAAATTATCTGTTCTGTAGTAAATAAATGTGTGCAATTTCGTAAATTATATGGTATGTGGTTTGATATTGGGAAGTCTTGGAATGGGAATGCATACAATTCTTTGATAATTCTCACTTTTAACGAGAAAATTTTCTGTTTTTCGGCGACTGTGATTGATCTGCTGAGCTGCCAGAGTCAAATTCGGTGAAGCGAGTGTAGAAGTGATGATTAATTTTGTAAATTCCTTAACAAATTCACACTCTAGAGAGTAGATAGACTGGGTTACTAATTGTGGCGAGTCTGTTTTCAATAATCCAACAAAATGAAACAATCCGTGGTTGAGCTTAGTTTTATAAAACTAATAATACAACAGTCTTATTATCGTACATTGTGTAAATGCATGGACTCTCGGCTATGTTAGCTGTGCGCATGCGCACTCGGCGTTGCCTCGTGCACATCGCACAGCTCAACATAGCCTCGAGTGCAATGAATTTACACAATGCACTCTAGACAGTGTATTATTAGTATACCAACACATGCCTACGACTTGGCATGCATGACTTAAAGAACCAATGCTCTTTACAATTTGTATAGAACATCAGTTCTTTTAGTCATGCATGCCGAGTCTGGGCACGCTTTGGTAGTCGTGGGCACGTGTTGTTAGAGAATGCCCAAAGTACATATTTACTGACTTGCAATTAATTGCAACTTTACAGTTGATTGCAACTCTTTCTGCAACGGGGGCCTGGACAGTCCATTTTCTGATACATACCTCAATCATTTTGTTTTCTTTCATCACATCTAGATGAAGGCCTGCTGGCGCCTTGCCCGCCCTATAACAAAAGAAAACATAAATTAATTAGGCCTTGATACTACTTAGCAATAAGCAATTGCTCAATTGCCCGGGGCAAGTAAAAAAAATTGATGTCAGGCAAGTAAAATCTAATTAACTGACAAGTTTGCTTTCCCGATCACTGCGATCAGGCAACTGAACAAATTTGTTTAAGTATGAGAAAACAATGTATTTCATGGGTAGATCTCATCTAGAACTAGAAGAAAGAGGGTACACAAATTTTATATTGGGGTAAATCAAATTTTAAAATTTATGATTATACTTGCCCGAATTCCGAACGAGCCAGTACAGAAAAAAGTTAATTGTGGAGGCTTGCTTATTTAATTAAAGGAGAAATAATCATTGCAGTTGTTTAAAATTTGTAGAAATTAAAACATCTAATAGGGGAACCTGAACACAAATCAAAATTGGGTTCAGATGTCAAATTCAGAAATATCACACAGAAGTATAATATAGTCCGTACATTGGCAATTTCACACTCCAAAATCTTTTGGACCATTGATCATCAGATCACAGTCACAGGCCACAGCGTCAGCTGTTGCTAAAATTTTAAGTCGAAGTACCGTAACCTATTTTTCAAAATTGGGCAAAACTATACTTGAGTAGGCTTAGAGAATTTTGGTCGCTAACTTCAACCCTAACCCTAACCCTAACCCTAAATTTGGTGGCTATGCCTATAGCCTAGGTCAGATTTAGTGGCTATAGGTCAGATTTAATGGCTATAGGTCAGATTTAGTGGCTATAACCCAGATTTAGTGGCTATGGTTAGATTTAGTGGCTATAAGTAAGATTTATTGGGCAGTACGAAAATTGAAGTTAGCGACCAAAATTCTCTACTAAGGCTAAGAGCCCAAGACTAGTTTTGCCCAAAATTGTGTGCCCATCCAAACCCAATCTTCTATAGTATAAAGTCTCAAAGATATTAAAGGTCCAATGGAAATGTTCGTAATCACAATAAAACAATTAAGGCAAGAGACGTGAAGAGTAGACTAAGATTAAGAAATTAATTCAGTTCAACTCGGTCTCGGGACCTCGGCCGAGACCCGAGTACAATTTATTTTTTGTTTTCTGTCGGCAAAAAACAGTCGGAAAGTATTGTACATCGACTTTGACCCAGTCTCACTCAGAACGTGTGTACTATAACATCATGTAAACAAAGATCTGAATGATAAATGTTACATCTCTCATACAAACGTTTTTCTGAACTAGAAAGGCGTGTCCACATTCGTGGTGAAAAACAAAAACATCAGAGAAGCGCGCCTGTATCAAAAGGCCATGCAAGGATCTACACAGAATATCAGCAGACAATTGAGATTGTGTTTATCCATTCGCTTCCGCTCCAAAACAAGCGCACATGCATTACATTCTACATCTCATTCAACTGATCAATCAGCGCAATTATCAGTACCAAAATCACACACAGAGATAAAGGCGAAACGAAAGCAGCTCTTTCGGGTCAGATAATTCAATTATAGGGCCTTGGAACTAAAAAAAAATACATAATTTGAGTGCATACTGACATAACATATCATTTAGATTACGCATACATGTAACAATTGCAGCGAAGTCACGATAATCAGGTAAATACTTACCAAGAAGGGACGTCAAAATTAGCCATGTTGATAATCAAGCCAACACGATTTTAATTTTTGTATCGCAATAAGTAAATTGTGGTAGGGCGCCATCTACGCATTACGCTTGTAAAATGTTATCCTCTTCATTCATGCTGATCAGTATTGTCAATTATTTTATAATAATTTATTTGATGTAAAAGTTAATTTGTATTTGATCTGAATGTACAATCAAATGCTGCACATTATGTCAATCAGCTGATTATGTTTATGTATTGATTACTTTGTTATTATTTGTATGTAAGGAATGAAGAAAATAAATACCATTGAAAAAAAAGAAGAAAAAAATATCAAAATATTTACTCTCCAATCTGAGCTTATTTATCTCGCCCCTCCCCTTTACAATTGTTCTCTTTCCACGTTTCTCTGTATCTTTTCTTTTTGGCGGTTTAGATCATTGGCAGAACTGAAGACCACCAATCATTAAATTTGTGAATTTATGCCTTTATCATTTGTTATAAAAACTTATAGAATTACAAAATTACAAATCCTAACTAATTTGCATCGTACAGTTGTATAACTATCACAATACCTATGAGTACCCCTTTTTTCTTTGAAAAAAAAAAGACAAAGAAAAGACAGTTGTTGCTTTTACACATTTTAAAGCAGTGGCCTAGCAAGGAATTCTCAAAGAGGGGGGGGGGGGGGGGGCTCCACCTTGCGAGCATTGAGCACGAGCTGCTAGGGGTCGGGTCCAATTAGGAAAGGAGCTCGCGGAAGCTTCTGGATTTTAGCTCAAAAATCACAACTACGGGCTCTCAATCAAGCAACAAGAAAAAGAAAGAAAAGGGCCTGGGGGCTGCAGAGGTACTTGAGCCGAGGAGCCCCCGCCGCCCCCCCCCCCCCCCCCCCTCTCAAAGCCACTATTTTTAAAGTTGTAAATATGACTACCTCTATAGTGGTTGACATTAAAAAGAAGGAAGTGGCAGAAACTTTCAAGGTTTTGTGTATTATCTTTTTATTTAATTCATTCATACAAGTCCTGTTACTTGATTTTGACCAACAGTGTGGAGAGGCTTATATTTATATAGTGCAAATGTGTATGTTTATGTTTTTGCATTTGCAGTGAAGACCAACTATACACACAGACACAGACACACACACACACGCACACACGCAGTCACACACACACACCCACACATACACACACACGAACAAACACCCACATGCAAATTGTAAGTCTGCATAATGCTCCAAAAACATACCATATAATTATATTCTCAAGCAAATTACTATTTTAAATGCTTCTTATTTTCCCTTTTGTATCAATCAATTTATTAAATGCCCCATTTTCTTCATTGATGGATTTAAACAGGTTGTGGTCCCTGCTTAGTTGATTAGGCTTTTGCAGAGCATTTTTACCCAGTTAACTGGAGTACCTGATTATAAGTTGAGAAGATTTTCTTAAGAATTACAGTCATACCTGTGTATAGTGACCACCCAAGGAAAGTGGCCACTGTAGACAGGCGACTACTATTATATAGACAAGTTCCATAACACTGTTTTCCCTTGCAGGGATCATTATTGATGGTGACTATAGGCAGGTTGGCTGCAGCTAAGACAGGTTTGACTGTATAAGTAATGTTTGGTCCAATCCTATCCCTCCATCAAGAACGGAGTCCCAATTATTTGTGGGTTGGTAGTCCTACACTTCAGCAAGAAGATAAAAAGTTATATGGTGTATACAAGGAGAAAGAGCATAAATTTCTCTATTTTTAGAGCCCTATTTTGTTACTCTACCTGCTTTAGTTATTTTGTAATGATTTTTATTATTGGCAACATATTGTGATATTTTAAAAACGGATTTCGGCATTCAAATTGGCAACTTTGCGGCAAAGTCACTTCATATTTGTCTGAAATTGTAATTACTGAATATTTTCCACCTATTTTGATGTCATTGAAAGGCCAAACAAAATTAGGAGTTGCCAATTTGTAGAGGAAAATAATGATCAATTTTGCCTTAAAATAGCTCTCGTCCTTGATGGGCAAGAGTACCACTTAAAGGGGAATTCCACCCCAGAAATGTGATGTTTGCTATAAAATGAGGTGAATATGAAGAATCATGATCGAAAATCTGAGCCAAAACGGTAGAGCAATAAAAAAAGTTTTGACAGGATGAACTTTGCTCTGATTTATAGTATCGTTCGCAATTGCTAGCGATCGTGACGTCACTTGCGAGTTGCAGCCATTTTGACTTCTACATGGAATTTTACAAAATTTAAATTTTCTTCATAACAAAGCAAATTTATGAGCTTACAAATTCCAATGAGGTTGGCCCATCGGTATTCTTTAATGAATTCGTGAGAACAAACAGAGAAAATTAATTTTTAGCAACGAAAATGAGAAATAAGTGTATTTTCATGTACTTAAGCCATGGCGAGTTGCTCGTGAATGATGTTGCATATAGCGGCAATTTTGAAACAATCGCTCATTACTACATGATGTTCAAATAGGTATAACTCCCGTGTTTCTTGTCCGATTTTGATCAAATTTTCACCAATTATTCATCTTGTTCTGCTTATTCAAATAACCTATGGTTTTGTCAGGCCCGGAATACCCCTTTAAATGTTACCCTATTATCTAGGGACCACCGTATGAAACAAATGAAACAGAAGTATAATTGAACAGCACACAAACAATCAAACAATTTTTATGTTCATAAATATATAATTTATTGATTTCTTATATATTCAAATTCCTGACTGATTATCACAATTTCAAACATGTATTTCAATTTTCCACCCTTTTCTTCCAATATGGTTTTAAAAATAATCAAGTTCTCATTTTCTTGAATGATTTTGATGAATAACCTGTTCTACATTATTTATAACTCTTACAAAACCTTGAATTATATTCTAAAACACAGACGAAAGATACATGTAACATTCACAGTAACCACACTGCAAACTTCCTCAATACCACAAAGCTTAGCCCTTAATACCAACATTAAAGGGGACCACCAGGCAAAGAACAACACATTATTATATGTTTTGGTACCGTGTTGTGACATCAAATAGATACCAAACATTTTGCAAAGGAAATTGTGTAATTCATAAACAAATCAATTAATTTCCACCACTTACAGAACCACTACTATTTCCTGGTTCCATACGGGCCAAACATTTGCGAGTGCGCCAATGCTATTCATGCGTACGTTTGTAGACAATAGAATCCCGAGCGATTCGTTCGCTCTGCACACGATAGTCTTCGCAATTCAGACCGCATAAACGCATGCTTTAGAATGGTGATGCGTTTTCCAATTATATATTTGTGAACTTGTTGATGGAATGGAATACTAAAAATGTCACCTTTCTTTGATAAGAATATTATTTTTGGGTGGTGGTACCCTTTAAATCCAAAGAACTGTTATCACTAAGGAAAATAATATGTCAAAAATTAGCAATTAATGTGAAGGGTTGACAAAGAACAACCTTTACATTTTATATTTTAGCAATCAAATGTTAAAAACTCAAGACTGTTTTTACTTACACTATAACTCAAGATTATCTACTTTCACTTCTGATGAAATACAATACACATATATACACTATAAAGCATAATCTTAAACAAAGGAATGTAACTTATAAACACGCTAACAAAAAATAAGGTGGAAAGTTGTAGGTAATACTACTACTACTATATATATATATATATATCTGTGGGAATTCCTCCAAAGTTATGAAAGCCATTATATTATGTTTGTAATTGGAAATTAAAACATTTATGAAACATTTTACTTGATTGTTAAAGTATGGATTTTCTGGTGAAAACTTGCTTCCTTGTATTAAAAAAAATAAAAATTTAAATATAGAAATAGTAAAATCAGCATGCTTACTTCATGAATTGTTTTATACAATGTCATACATTGTACAAGAGAATAAGACTTACAACAAAGGTACCTACATTTTTATTTTTTTTTACTTGTTGAAATAATTTTTCTTTATTCTTGAATTAAGGTATGTCAGGGATGAACACCAGCACTAGGGCTTTCTATAGCTCAGCTGGTAGAGCACTGGTCTAGCAATCCAGAGGTCTCTGGTTTGAATCCCAGAAAACCCTGTTTTTTTTTCTTCTTTTTCATTCATGATATATATTTCTGGTCAGTTTCCCTATATGTTTGAAATAATAATTTGTCTTCAAACATAATTCTCGTCCAATTATTTTCCATAAAAAACAATAATTTTTTTTTTTTATTGTGTTTTTCATTTGGCACAAGCTGAAAGAGGGATTGAGGTGGGTACAAACAAAGTATACAGTAAATTTGAATCGCAATCATACACTTACTTTAAATGAATGAGCCGCTACATTAAACAAATTGCTCTTTAAACTTGTTATCATATTCAATTGGGCGACAAATCTTGATAAAATTCCCAACATGATAAATTACAAAATTATGTTTAGGTAAAATATAAATAAATGCTAAGTAACAATTTTTGAATAGATTTTGTTAAGTAGAAACATGATTTCAGCCTTTATCACAACAAACAAATTATCCTCGCTTTGTATGACCAAGGAACTATTAATAAACGCAAGATGTACTTATAATACCAACCAAATTACCAAATTATTTTAACAAGGTAAACAAAGTATCTTATTTGTACACATTCCCACAAGGAATAACTTTTACTTGAATTAACACAGAAAACCTCAAATTGCCCAGGGATAAACATAATTTCACCAACTTGGAATTATTGAAATTCGTCCCCAATTCTAATACTCAAATATTTGTAATAATGATATTTGTAATAATAATAATCATTTACATCGCACCATCACCATCTATCTAGACATTCTATGACGAGGCGCAAACACAGTTACAGCTGCAAAAGATGATCCAATGGAGAACTAATGTTAACACTGTGAGTGCCATGGTCCAATCTGTCAAATTACTCACAGAATTAGATCTGTTGATTTCTTTCTAGATTTTTTAAATGAATTGTTTAGGTACTCGACTTCTTACCAAGTCTATGTGCATTGTACATTACTGGGGAATTTAAAAGTTATTCATGCAAATTTGTCTAAATAATTTAAGGGGGCCACTGCACAAGTTAATAACTTTTTGTAGCCTTCCCATTACAATACGTTTATTTGTTTGTTTTTTTATGATACAAAAAAGAATTAAATTTAACTTAACTTTTGTACCTCTTATTATCAAAAGTGTGACTACTCATTAATACAATTACTCACTGCCCACTTACTTAATGATTAACACACATATAAGGTGCTATGTAACGAGAGGCATCAAAATGCTTGAGAAATAAATTGTTGTACCTAATCTTTAATGAAATTACTCATTAATTAGTGATTACGTATTGCTCATTTCCCACACTAATTTCAGAGGAAGATCAGGAAGTATATAATTATCTGATTATTAAAGGCACACTGCGGTCCATCGTCACTCGAAGCCATTGGGGTTATTGGACTGCCACCGCCATAGATCTTCACCTGTAACATGAACAAAATATAGATTATTGGCTTTAAAATGCTATAATTAAAGGCACAATGCGGTCCATCGTCATTCAAAGCCCTTGGGGTTATTGGACTGCCACCGCCATAGATCTTCACCTGTAACATGAACAAAATATAGATTATTGGCTTTAAAATGTTATGATAATTAAAGGCACAATGCAGTCCATCTCCATAATAAACAAATATAGATTATTGGCTTTAAAATGTTATGATAATTAAAGGCACAATGCAGTCCATCTCCATAATAAACAAATATAGATTATTGGCTTTAAAATGTTATGATAATTAAAGGCACAATGCAGTTCATCTCCATAATAAACAAATATAGATTATTGGCTTTAAAATGTTATGATAATTAAAGGCACAATGCAGTCCATCTCCATAATAAACAAATATAGATTATTGGCTTTAAAATGTTATGATAATTAAAGGCACAATGCAGTCCATCTCCATAATAAACTAATATAGATTATTGGCTTTAAAATGTTATGATAATTAAAGGCACAATGCAGTCCATCTCCATAATAAACAAATATAGATTATTGGCTTTAAAATGTTATGATAATTAAAGGCACAATGCAGTCCATCTCCATAATAAACAAATATAGATTATTGGCTTTAAAATGTTATGATAATTAAAGGCACAATGCGGTCCATCTCCATAATAAACAAAATATAGATTATTGGCTTTAAAATGTTATGATAATTAAAGGCACAATGCAGTCCATCTCCATAATAAACAAATATAGATTATTGGCTTTAAAATGTTATGATAATTAAAGGCACAATGCAGTCCATCTCCATAATAAACAAATATAGATTATTGGCTTTAAAATGTTATGATAATTAAAGGCACAATGCAGTCCACCTCCATAATAAACAAATATAGATTATTGGCTTTAAAATGTTATGATAATTAAAGGCACACTGTGGTCCATCTTCATTTAAAGCCGTTGGGGTTATTGGACTGCCACCGCCATAGATCTTCACCTGTAACATGAACAAATATTGGTTATTAGCTTTTAGATGTTTATTTTCATGTACTTCTCTTTGTTTACCCATTCATTTTGTGTGCAAGTAAACACAAATGAAATGTTGCTTTAAAAAAAGCTATGAAATACAAATAACATAAGCACTATAAATATTTGAATTGAACTCTGGACAAATACAAAAGTTAATTGCCATTAAGGACAATGATTCGACGTCATTTGAAAGGGAAATATTCCAGACAGAAGAGTAAAACAGTCACCCGAGTGGTTAACCGGTTTACCCATGACGGTTTTCGGTTTCCCAAATGACCATTTCACTACACCAAACGCTGGAATCGTCACATGCTGTGCCTGTTACTGATATGTACATAATTCCTGTCACAGTGTCACTTCTAGTCATATATTTCCTCTTGGGTATCACTAATAATGGAAATAGTCAATGTTCAAACAAAAGCAGGTTACGTAACCACTGACATACGGGGCAGATTCAACAACAACAGTTACATAATCCGCTTTGGTTAGTGCACGCTCAGATGCGTTCAGATGATGTTTCATATGGTACAGTTGGAAAACATGGCAGCCTCGCCAAAACAGTTGATAGTGGTTTCAAAATATTGATTATTTCCATTATTAGTGATACCAAAGAGGAAATACACGACTGGAAGCGACAGGAATTATGCACTTATTAGTAACAGCAAGTGAAAGTTCCAGCGTTTTCTTCCCCTTTATATAAACTATATGAATTATAAATTTACACATCTCATCCAGGCCCCTTGCGGCTTTCCAGTTCAGCTCTGTTTCTACCAGACTGGGGTCCGCATACATTGAGGCAATATCCCCCTCCCTTCGAGTTAGTTAAAGTTACTTTGAGTTAGTTAAAGAGTAACTTCCTAAATATCTGTATAAACTTACACATCTCATCTAGGCCCCTTGCGGCTTTCCAGTTCAGCTCCGTTTCTGCCAGGCTGGGGTCCGCGTACATTGAGGCAATATCCCCCTCCCTGCGGTCCGTCACTTCATAGTTGATCTGTGGACAAATAATAATACTTATTTGTTTCGATTTACATAGCACCTATTCAATATGATTGATAATCATCTCTAATTAGATAATTCAAATCATACATGAGCACCCACATTTCTGTCCTGTAAGATGAACTCATATCAAGTTAAACTACTCAATGTTATTTCCATATGTCAATTTTTAAGGCAAGATATGCTTCATTGATCTGACATTTCATATTAAACTTTTGATTTGAAAAATGAGAGAACTTAAAACAACATATATGTAGAAACCTATCAGAGACACTGCAATTTCTAGTTTGTACGATGGGCACGCATGTTTTTAATCATTCTTAAAACAAAATGTGCTGTAATTTTCTAACAATGTATATATTGTAATCTTGTAATTCATGTACAATTCAGTAATGAAACTGCAAATCATGAAATCAATAAAATAAAAAAAACATTTATCCATCTATCAACACATCAAGGTTAATTACTCATTAGCATTGAGACACTACAAAGTTTTGAGGAAGGGTCCTTATAAATGAATTCAATACAAATTACAACAAATGACAAAAGACAACACATTTCAACTGGTTAACTTTCTTACCGTTTTTCCTGAAGCTTTCTCCATTGCTTTGATCATGTCGAGTACAGAGTAGCCTTTGCCCGAGCCGAGGTTGTATAATTTCAGCCCACACCCCTCCGAGGCCTTCTTCAGCGCTGCCACGTGGCCGCTTGCAAGATCCAGCACATGGATATAGTCCCTCACTCCTGTTCATCGATAAATGGAACCAGAAAATGTGGTTAAGAGATCACTTTCATTAACTATTCTTCTTCTTCTGGTGATTCTGTTCATGAGCAGGTCCTTTACACCATCATACCTCTCTTCTCATTGCTCTTCTTAACCCGTTCAGGACTGGTCCCCAAAATACTTGGGTTGGGGTCTATGGAGAATGCATGTTATAGCAAAATCAGTCTTGAATCAGTTGCTTACGGGAACCGGGTGGGCTATGTACAAAGTCTATGGGGATTCCAGAATCTTGTAGGGAACGGGTTAACCCGTTGCTTACGGGAACCGGGTGGGCTATGTATAGAGGCACGGATTTTCCGCGATCGCGGAAAATCGCGGAAAATCGCGGAATTGACCATTTGAAACGGAAAATGAGTTCTCAAACGGAAAATCGCGGAAAACCTCTTTTTCCTCAAAAATTCATATTTTGTAGTAGAAAACTATCAGAAGAAAACAAATGACAAAAAAGTACAAGAAAGACGATGTCGAATGCAACTTACAACGACAAGAAATCTGCTCGTTTATTATGACAGCCGATCTAGCGCGCGGTGCGGCGAGTACGGCATACGATCGACGTCGTAGACTAGCTACCCCGGCGCGCCCCGGCCCCGCAGCTAGCTGCTATCAGTCAGAGCTGCGCATACCATGTCACCCATGCATGTACGTAATATTAATACTGCACATGGATTAAACGATTCTCAAACGTTGACATCCTGTCCGCCCGGCGCCCTCTTAGCTATCGGTACAGCCCACCATATCACTCGTTTACTTTGCGTGCAGGTTATGGGTCTCATTTCTTACGCGAGATATCCATCCGCCGGGAATTGGGGAATTCCCCAATTCCCGGCGGATGGATATCTCGCGTAAGAAAAAAGACCCGATAAGCTGCACGCAATGTATACAAGTGAAGTGTTAGTGTTGACTTATTCGTGTCGTTGTACTGATATGATGTAAGCTTCAGTACAGTACACATGCAGGTTCGAGGAGTTAGAAAATGTTCGAGATATAATCAGCGCACACGTGTATAACAATTACTTCCGCGTTCGTTCCGGGGTACGGTATATACTACGGCTTTGGTAATGGTATGGAATTCGATTACGACACGACGTCACCACACGCTGATAGTGATACGTATGAAAGCTTGGAGTTGAAGCGATGGAAAATCGGTAAATCATGATTTTACCATACTCATTGAATTTTGTATAGAGTTTGATGGTAAACGGAATTTGCAGTTTTTCACATGTACAAAGTCTATGGCAAAACGGAATTTCCGTTTTTCAGGCAGGTAAAAACGGAATTCCCGATTTTCTGAAACGGAAAAGGCCTTTTTTTGAAACGGAAAATCCGTGCCTCTATATGTACAAAGTCTATGGGGATTCCAGAATCTCTAAGGGAATGGGTTAATAGAGTCCATCATCATGACATGTTTCCTACCTCTCTATCTATTCCTTCATATTTTTTTATAAAAAATGAAATCTAGTAAAAGTGAGTCCCCAATTCTTCTTGTTTGAGGATAATCAACATAAACACTTAATAAACCCAAACCCCTAGTTGCACTTGCAAAATTACTGGTTTATTAGCTTTTCTTCCCTTTACATATTTGGGTGAAACTGAAAGTAACATAGACATATACAAAATTGGAAGTTTGGAAGCAGAAATTTAATTTGAGTCGGTGAGTTAAAAAGAATATTTTACAGGTGTTTCAGAAACAAGTCTCAATGACTCTGGGACTTGTTCACTTGCTATATGATAAAGTAGCTCATTTGACTTCATCCCTCCATACGTGAATTTAGTCAACAGTGAACGTCTATGTGTATGAAAATATACCAAATGCTTAGAGAAACCTAGTATGCTCTGTATAAGCTCTATGTGACATTTGAAATGTTGGAGGTAAAGGGTTTACGTACCTGTTCCATCTGGCGTGTCATAGTCTGTGCCGAACACCTTCAGACACTTTCTCCTTCCGATGGCAACCTGGGAGACGAAAGGCATCAGATTGTTGGGAATTCCCTGTGGGTTCTCGCCGATACGACCCGACTTGTGCGCCCCGACGGGATTGAAGTATCGTAGAAGAACAATGTTCCACTTCTGTTGCAACAAAAACAGAAACAAAAGTATTACACAATCAGAGTTTTGGATGAACTACAAGGCAATTTGTCAAATTTTCACAAATTTGTTTTGTTCTGTTCATACTTTCATATGTGACCTCACACCACAAAACGACCAATAAGTCGGGGAAAAATGATTGTGCTAATGTTTACATGACAGTAAAGTAGAAGTCAATACCTTTAAAATGGTATACAATTTGTCAAATTTGGACTAAGCAAACCCTCTCAAAATGAGCAGCCAAGATTTGGAACAAGGCTGAATCAGTTTTAAAGTTAGGGAGAAAATGGGCCGTTTCAAAGATCGGCGTCCATTCAAGCACTGTAATCTGATCATATTTATTTGATTAAAAATCATATTTAAACATGATTTCTGACGCTAGAAATTTCACAAAAGGTAGATTATGATACCTTCATTCAGGAAATACCAAAATTCTGAATTTCATATTTTAAACAAAATTTGGCTATATCAGCTAATAACAGACAAACTACTACGGCGACATAACGGTCGTTTTGTGGTGTAAGGTCACATATTGTCTTTTCATACATGTATGTAACCCCCTAGCTATCTAGTGATGTATCATTTCTATATTTGCAATGTTTCCAGGTTGCTAATTTATAACTGGATGAGCTAACAAATATTTCTAGAATAAGTAAGTACCTTCTGTGAGGATCTCCTCTATGAATTGTTTTTTTTTTGGCCGTATAGGTTTGTTATTCCCACCCCTGTTCTACTTTTTTGTTTAGCTACTCGGCTACATTAGCTACTTCATGAGCTACAAATGTCCCCACGATTACTTGTAACCTTTTCTGCTCCTGCGACATCTCTTAGAATCTCCTCTATGAAGTGTTTTGTCTTTCCAAACGGGTTTGTGATGCCCACTCCGGTGCCTCTCAGCTACTTAAACTACTTAACTACCTTAGCTACTTAGCTACCTTATGGCTGGATGAGATAAACAGGTTCCCAATGATTAGAACAAGGCTTTTCTGCTCGTGCAACGTCCCTTAAAATCTCCTCTATGAAGTGTTTTGTCTTGCCATACGGGTTTGTGATGCCTACTCCGGTCCTGTGCTTATCAGCTACTTAGCTACTTAAAGGGGTAGTACAGTTTTGGTAAGGCTGAACTTTAGTAACCAAACCTGGACAGTAACATTATAAACTAATAGTTATAACTCCACCATGCTCGAAATGTATACAAAATTACAAACGACTAAGTAAAAAGCCTGTTATCATTCAAAAAGAGCCATTACAACACAAGAGGGTGTTCTCGAAAAAAGCATTGGTTTCAACCATTTTTCATACAAAATTATGCATGTGATGTTTTGTTAAAATAATGATTAAATAGAGAGATCATCAACAACTATTTAAAAACCGCTTTTGACATTTTTTGAAAAAGTGCAAGCATTTTTTAAATTTTTTGAATAAATCATCTTATTATTTGGGCCCCAAATAATTATAAGATCAGATATATTTATTGATATTTCAGCCATTTCTGGGTCTATTTTTACCAAATAAAGTTTATTCTGCCATTAAAATTGCATGTTCTCTCAAATTCGACACTCAGTTTTTCATTACCTCACAGCAAAATTGTGATGTGCAGCGCCCTCTCTACCAAAACTAAACTACCCCTTTAAACTACTTTAGCCATTTAGCTACTTTATGGCTGGATGAGCTAAAAATGTTCCCACGATTAGTACTAACTTTTTCTGCTCGTGCGACGTCTGTCAGAATCTCCTCTATGAAGTGTTTTGTCTTGCCGTACGGGTTTGTGATTCCAACCCCAGTATGGTGCTTTTCATTGATGGGTAGATAGTCTGGCATGCCGTACACAGTCGCCGAACTGGAAAACACCATGTTGTAACAACCATTCTCTATCATTACCTGTCAATAAATCAAGATTTGAGAATTAGAACTCTTGAATTTCAGAATTTTCTTCAGATCTATCAAAATATCAACACCATATTGTAATAACAATTTTCTTGCATAACCTATCAATAAAACAGGATTTGAAAATTAAAATCTTATACATTTCAGTATTTTCTGTCAATCTTATCAAACTTATCTATACCAAAATCTCACATAAATAACAAAAGTCGCTGAACTGGAAAACACCATGGTGTATCAACCATTCTCTCTCATAACCTTCCTTTTTATTTTCTCTTAATCTATCACAAAGCAGAAATCATGAACTCATATTTTAAAAAAAAAATTATAGAGACATTTTTCTAGTACAGTTTTTTGTGGGAGAGTCATGGTATATTGGTTCGGTCAGTCGTCTTACAATACATTGGGTTGTGAGTTTGTTACCCAACTGCACCACATGTGTCTATCAGCAAGACACTTTATCCACACTTACTTTCACAAAGATTTAATTTGTGATCAAAACATTTGCATCTATTTACCACAGATGCTAACAGCAGCTTTCTATAACTTAAAGTTCTGTAAATGTCTGTAAGTTTGAATTATACCCAAGGGGCACTCACTCATTTGGGGGAATTATCAGACATGGAACGCTGTAAAAGTTTTGAAACTTTGTGAAACACCCCCACCCCCACCCCTTCCTCTGGGCATCTTTAAAATTTGATTACAAATTCTTACCTCTAAGAGAGTGAGTGTTCCTCCAACGTTGCACTTGTAATACTCAAGAGGGATCTGTAGAGACTCCCCCACTGCCTTCAACCCAGCGGCGTGAATCACATGTGTAATGGCATGCTACAATAAAATGAAAAACACAAACATTTAAAATAGTTATTGACCAAAGATAGAAGAATACAATATTATATAAAGCCGTGTCCACTGCTATTGGGTGATGATCAAGGATCTATTTATTGTAAGCCTGGGTCGGAACGGACGGAATACCGGAATCCGTCCGGTGTGTGCGTGTTCCGGTTTTGTTTTCTCCATTCCGGTATTCCGATGAAAATCGCGGAAAACCTCTTTTTCCTCCAAAATTCATATTTTGTAGTAGAAAACTATCAGAAGAAAACAAATGACAAAAAAGTACAAGAAAGACGATGTCGAATGCAACTTACAACGACAAGAAATCCGCTGCGTTTATTATGACAGCCGATCTAGCGCGCGGTGCGGCATACGATCGACGTCGTAGACTAGCTAGCTAGCTAGCTACCCGGCCTGGCGGCGCGCCCCGCAGCTGCTATCACTATCAGTCAGAGCTGCGCCGTATACCATGTCGGCCGTACGTGTATCGGGGATACTACACATGTACGTAATACTGCACATGGATATCAAACGATTCTCGAACGTTGACATCCAGTCTGCCCTGGCCCTCTATATATGTACTAAACTAATGCTCCGATATCGATACAGCCCGCCATATCACTCGTATACTTTGCGTGCAGGTTATGGGTCTCATTTCTTACGCGAGATATCCATCCGCCGAGAATTGGGGAATTCCCCAATTCCCGGCGGATGGATATCTCGCGTAAGAAAAAAGACCCGATAAGCTGCACGCAAAGTATACAAGTGAAGTGTTAGTGTTGACTTATTCGTGTCGTTGTATACTTGTATGTACATACAAGCTTCAGTTCATATGCAGGTCCGAGCGAGTTAGAAAATGTTCGAGATATAATCAGCGCATTTTTGTTGTTGCTGTTTTTGCAGGTAATTGTTCTCGTATAAGTAAAATAAGAATAGGTGCGATCTTAATTGTAATAATCTTACATTTTCGTTCCTTTTCGGCACTTTTTAAGAGTGCAACTTGAAAAATGCAAGGACAAGGCAATTGAGTTGGCCTGTCTCGCAGCGCGGGGCCTGCCTGCGCTGCCGAAGCTATGGCAGACCTTCTAGTGCGTGTTCGTTCCGTATCATTCATTGGCAGTTTTTTTTTTATCGGAATACCGGATTCCGACCGGCACAACCCCGGCGGATTCCGGAACAAAAAAATTCCGACATGACTCAGGCTTAATTTATTGTGCACATTGATTCTTTTCTATGTGCTCAACCACCAAAACCATAGTTCATTGAGGGTGAACTGCTATTCAATAGTCTGAATGCTGCACTTTACATTGTATTTTCACAAATACGTGATTTTGAGTTTTAAAATTACCTTTTCATTTGCCTCCTGCATGACAATACATCATAAACATACCTTGTAACAAACCTTGTTGTGGGCTTAAAGGGACTTAGTAACATTGTACAAATCCTCAAAATCCAATTGGAATTCTAGCGGTTCCCTCATACCTTGTTGTATTCGTATTAACAATTAAATCATGGGACAGGTTTTGGTTTTCACATGTTGAATAATCCAATGGATCGTCAAAATCGTGTACAAAGTGAGTGCAATGAGTTAGTGAATATCACTCATCACTCATTGCACATGTCAACAAAGTTACTAGATCCCTTTAAAGTTATACCTAACTTATTTTCCCCTCTGCAATGTTGTTGATAAGTGAAATTTGTTTTATGGCGTTGTGCGGTATCAGCGAGAACATGGGCAAAGAAAAGACTGAACCAGACTGAACTTATCTTTGTTTGATGACCAAGCTTTTTCCAGATTAGATTGAATGAGTTTATGGTTGGGCAGTGTACTACGTAATCTGGCAGATTGTTCCATTCTGTTATGATTCATGATCAGTATGATGCGTATTTAACGATTTATAATGTAAAGGGCTACTTGTAAGGGAAAAGAGGTGAATTTTAAGCATTGCAATATGTACAATTATAACCATGAGAGAGATGGGTACATGTCATCATACGGTAGGTAATCCAAATAAAATGAATATATTCACCTTCTGAAATATAGCTCGGAGAGCATCTTTGTCTTGTATATCGGCCTCATAGAATTGCACCACGCCCCCTGTGATGCTCTCTATCCGCAGTATGACCTCTGGTTTATTGCCTGATCCTACGGACATAGAGAGAACAATTTAACAGAGTGAAAACAATACAATTTGGGCATAACATGCATTCTCCAAAGACCCTGGCCAGAGTATATAAATTAACAGAATCAGTCCTAAATGGGTTAATGTCTTTTCAAGTATAGGATGAAGAGCAGCTTTGTCTCGGATAACCGCTTCATAGAAATGCACCATGCCCCCTGTGATGCTCTCTATCCGCAGTATAACCTCAGGTTTATTGCCTGATCCTACGGACATAAAGAGAACAAATTAACAGATTGAAGACGATTTGATTCAATCTAGATGCAATCAAGATTATTTACAGGACTATTCCTGAATAAGTTTATGTTTTTTAAAATTCATATAGCTTGAAGAAAATCTTTGTCTTGTATATCCGCTTCATAGAAATGCACCACACCCCCTGTGATGCTCTCTATCCGCAGTATAACCTCTGGTTTATCACATGAACCTACGGACACAACATACAGGGAACAAATCAAATCAACACATTGAAGACAATTTTTGTTTGTATTTCATGCATTCTCCATAGACCCCAGCCAGACTATTTACAGGACTATAGTCCTGTATGGGTTAATAATGTTTCTGTTTTAAATACAGCTTGGACAGCATCTTTGGCTTGGATATAAATGGGTTTTAAAAAAATAGTTGTTGATGATATCTCTATTGAATCATTAGTTTAACAAAAACAAAAACAAATTGTATGAAAAAATGGCTAAAACCAATGAGTTTTTAGAGAGCGCCCCTTTGAGTTGTAACGGCTGTTACTTTTTTTTTTTACCGTTTTTTTTTACTTAGTCGTTTGTAATTGTGTACATACCTTTCGAGCATGGTGGAGTTATAACTATTAGTTTGTACCGTAATGGTGCAGGTTTTGGTTACTAAAGCTAAGTTGGACCAATACTCAACTATCCCTTTAACATGTTTAACAAATACAAAAACCTTTTGTGGGTCATGCTCATGAACATGCAATGAAGCAAAAAGCTGCAATATTACAAAAAGGAGTGTTTTATCATGCAAAGGAATACATTCCATGCTATTAATTATGCACTGGTGCCCAACAATGTGTCTGGGTTGTGCAGGGATTGCCATTAAAGCGATCAACTAACTTTGTCGAATTCAAGCACCATCACTAAGAGCTTCCAAACTGATCTTGTTTCTTGTTGTTCGGCTCATGGTAATCAGAAGAATCAAATGAGTTTTGATATTTCAAATGTTTGCCTAATTAGGGGGGTAGAAATTGAGTTGAAAAGCATTCCTGAACGCTTTTCGATTGTAGTCTAACTCAACGGGCAGTAGGTGATAACAATCTGACATCTGTTTTCCCTCCTTTTCACTAGGTAAACAGTGTTCTTTTTCTATCACACATCATTCAAAATAATCTTACTACAATAGATGATATTGATATATGAATATGATTGAAGGCTCAATCATCACTAACAGGAAAATGTTATAAAGATAATGGATAACTTTAAAAGTTGTTTTTCTAAGGTGGCCACAACTCTATTGAATCCACATTTCTAGCAAGCATTTTTGTATACCGGTAGAATTTACACCTTTGTTTACTTTTAAGTGAGCACCGTTTGTGAGCAGCAAATTTTTAATGGACCTATCCTTGTATCTGAAGTAGCTATACCCTTGGGATGCAAAAAGTGCAAAAATGCTTTGTATTGAACTCTTAACGTGCCATGGATTGTAATGCTCTATGGCATTTGTGTGTATTGTAACTCTCAAAAATGTGAGCTTGGCACTCAAGGAGTTAAAAAAGGAGTTAAAGGCGTTAAATTTCAAGATCTTACCTTTGATACTGTTTGCAAAATTGTCCACAACGATGGGTGTGAACCCTTGCGCTAGGATCTCAACCAGAATGTGGCTCCCAACGTAACCCGCTCCTCCTGTCACCAACACTACTGGTTTGGCCATGGCTCAGTTTATGTATGTAACTCTGTGAAGATTAATACAAAATCATATCAAATCAAGCCACATTGTTACATTCATTTCAAGGACATTTGAGTGAGAAATATATGCTAGATTTCACCCAGAGGGCCGGCCCCCCATGGGCTCCCCAATTAGGCGCACACACCCTAAAACCCCCACGTGCCTTCAACATATCCCACTTGAGGAGCTTGTTTGCAACTTTGCAGCATACAGAAGAAGATCAGTCAAACCTGTCTTAGCAGCCACACCTACATCATACATGTATAGCAAGGTGTTGTATTACCGAACGTGTCATATTACCGGACATGCAAATTTACATAGGAAAAATGTCTTTAAGGGGTAGTACAGTTTTGGTAAGGCTGAGCTTTAGTAATCAAAACCTGCACAATTACATAACAAACTAATAGTTATAACTCCACCATGCTTAAAAGGTATAGAAAATTACAAAAGCCTGTTATCATTCCAAAAGAGCCATTAAAACACAAGAGGGCGCTTTCTATAAAAGAATTGGTTTCAAACATTTTCATACAAAATTATGCAGTGATATTTTGTTGAAATAATGATTAAATAAAGAGATCATCAACAACTAGTTAACAACCTCTTTTGAATTAAAAAAAAAGTGTAGGCATTTTTTAAATAAATAAAAAAATCGTTGAATAAATCTGGGCCCCAGATTAATTCCGAACGGATATATTTATTGATATTTCAGCCGTTTCTGAACCGATTTTGATCAAATAAAGTTTATTCTGCCATTAAAATTGTATGCTCTTTCAAATTTTACACTCAGTTTTGTATTATCTCACAACAAAATTATTTAGTGCAGCGCCCTCTATACCAAAACTGAACTACCCCTTCAATTTTGAAAGTTGTATTTGACAGTCGGCATTAACGCCGCAACGTTCTCGCCAGGCCGTTTTCGCGTGGCGGTGCCGCCACACATAAATTTATTCTTCAAACTTGCGCCACGCGTAAATTTATTCTTCAAACTTGCGCCACCCGAAAATTTTGATGAGATAATACCGCCATGTGTAAAATCAATAAATTCATGACAATTTCCCCATATTTGCAGACACCATTTTCATAATTCCTATTTGATTATTTGTCTCCACAAATACAACAAATATTATTGCCAAATAAAGGCGCATCCTCGCTCTTAAATCGCTTCGAGGAGACGAGGAAATCTCCGATATAATTTTAGAAACACGCACCGTACACCCAACCCTCGCCCGCGCGGTCGTCCGTCCGGTCGTCCGTCCGGGCGGCCGTCCGCGGGCGCGGCAGCCAGGCCAGCACAGGCAGTTGGACCGCTGCTGCGCCTCATCCGATCGAATCTCATACAGCGGTCTGCAAAAATGCAGTGTTTCGCGCTCAAATTCATCTTTTTATACGGCAATAAAATGACAAGTATCGATACTTTGCTGTTTTTATGAAACAATATTTACGGAAATATAATTACAGAATATTCAGTATTACCTCAGTTTTTAGCAAAATATTACTTTTTCCGAAGTAAAACATTCACTCAAGCGCTTGTTACGCGAGCGAGAATTTCAGTAAGCGATTGAACATAGCAGAAAATCAGATCGTTTGCGATCGTTGCCAATTTCTGGGCAGCGATATCATATAACGTGTAGTGTAGTCTACGCGGGACCGTTCACAAATTGGCAACAAAAGTGTGCTAGGTTCAGTTCATCTGGTCCGTCGTCCGAGCGAGTTAGAAAATTATATCGAGATTATCAGTGCATTTTTGTGCCGTTTTGCAGGTAATTGTTCTCGTATTTGTTTTAAAAGCCTTGCAAACATGTAAGTAAAATAATAGATAGTCTAGAATAGGTGCGATCGTAATAATCTTGCATTTTCGTTCCTTTTCGGCACTTTTTAAGAGTGAAACTTACAAGGCAGTTGGCGCACTAGCTAGCTACCTCTCTCGCAGCGCGGGGCCTGCCGAAACTCTGGCAGACCTTCTAGTGTGTGTTCCGTAGGTTTTTTTTTCGATGCACATGTTCAATTTGCGTCGATCAATTTGTCAAACAAGTCGATAATTTTGCTAAAAATAACCACTCATATGGTAAAATATGTAATTTTACACTAACATTGGGCAATTTTCTAAATTTTTGTTTTCATTTCCGATGTTGCAAATTTCACATTGAAAAGTCGGGCAACGGGAAATTGGGCGATATCTGATGACTCCCGGCCCTACTCCTACCCCTGCGGCGCGGCATCCCGTGCTTGAAGAGCAGCAATACATGCGCCACGGGTAATTTTTCCGACATATATGTTTGTGGTTTTGCGCCACGGGTAAATTTTTTCCTGGCGAAAACAGGATAATAAATGGACGTTTCCCGAAGAAAATAAGCGTCCTGAGGCAATTTTTAACATCCAAATTCCAAACCCAATTCGACTATAAGTATATATGTGACCGGCGCGGCTATAGCAAAACCGTAGTACCCGCACTTTGTCTGTAAAAATCAAAATGTAGATTTCACACCTGCTTTCTTTCATTGTTATGCTATTGTTATATTTTACTATGTAAATATGTTTGTACTCTCATACCCCGAGAGGGGGTCGATAGAGTCAATACAATCTTACAAATCTTACAATTTGATGCTTTGTTATAACTAATTGGTCAATAACTGGTGAAGATACGATTGTTTCAATTTTACAATCGTAGCCAGGTCTTTAAAACACATTGTGTTGAACTTAAAATGCCCATTTCTTCAAAACATGAATTACCGACAAGTGCCGGGAGCCGGGTTTTGCTAAAGCAGGTCACATACATTATAGTCTAGTAGTATACTTAATAGATTGACAAATCTAGCGGTAGCACTTTCATGGCCTCTTTGACATTATTACTGAAATATTTTACTGTCGGCCTTCTAGCTAGTAAAAGTAGTAAAAGGCCTACAGGCTACAGTAAAATATTTCACTATAAGTATAATGATTAATGTCGCCATAAAAGCCCTAGATTTGTCGATCTAATAAATAATAATTATTATTTATAAAGACTAAACAGTAAAGCCCAAATGAGTAAAGAGGCCATGAAAACAATTTATTTGTCGATCTACCTCGTCCCCACATAACATGATCATAATCATAATGTGGCCATTACATTACTGTAAACGTTGTTATTTTCGCGCGATTAATATTTCGCGCTAGGCGACACAAAAACACATCCGTGGCTTTCGCGGCCGAGCATGTGTTCACACTCACAGTGCAGTCACACGCATTTATATTCGTGACGTCGTGGGTTTGAATATTTGCGATGCCAACTTCAGTGCGAAATCCGCGAAAATTAATGCACCGCGAACATTACCACATTTACAGTATAAATTAATCATATTCATGAATTACATGCAGAAGCCCCAGAATTTCAGAAAGACACAAAAACACACAGTCACAGCGAAGCCAGAGACAATTTGATCATCGCCCAACATGCCAAGCCTCAGGCCGCGGCCTCTGGTCTGGCATCCGCACTGGCAACCGGTACGGTGCGGGGAAGCAAACATGACACGTCGACGCGACGCGACGATCCAGTACTCCAGTAGCGCATTTCTAAATCAAATAAATTCACTCTAAAACCATTAATACATCGACATTGAAATGCGTAATAATAGTACCAGCTACATCAATCAATCTAAATGTATGGAAACGATCACCTATTATAAATTAAAATAGAATACAAGACGTAAATTGTCTTACCACAGAGTGGAGAGTTGTCTTGCTTGTCTGCTAATAATTTTTCGGCAAAGTCTTCCTTCAAGGCGCAGCGCTATATATTAGCTAGCTAGTAAAAAATAGTCTTTAGTCAAGGACCGCACTAGACAGAAAAATCCACCTCGTTTAAAGGCATATATGCGTGGGTTATAAAGGGTAGTCAGCAAATTCCAACTCGACTCCACCGTAATCTCTCGAGGTAAACTCACGATATGTGTTGGATCGATCGAAGAGCGGTGCTTCGAAATATCTGAACACGGGCCTTCTTATGAAATTGCATGCAGCAAGAATTTCTCACGCTGTCACCTAAGACATCAAACAGCGGCGCTTTGAAGTATTTGCGGTTAAGCGTGTTACGTGATATTTTCGCTCGTAAACATCTCTGATGGATCTCCATTCGACTAGTACAAACATTCCGAACGCGACTATTTTGTATGCATTTTTTACTCGGGTATTCGGAAGCCGGGACAGTTTGCGATCGCTACTTATAACTGAGCCAATGGGGATTACGTACCGTGCGTAAAAGTGCGCAAGATGGATCCACGCGTCTAATAACCCACGCATATATGCCTTTAATATTATGACGTCATAGAGTAACTATAATATATAGACTTACTATCCCCTCCATCTCTGAAGTGGTGAGTGAAACAACAAACGAGGAGGAGGCCCGCACACACGTTCTAGCTGTGTGGTTGATTTTTTTGTGTATGCTTTCCAGTGTTGTGTGACTCGAGTCCGGTCTCGGACTCGAGACCGGACTCAAGTCCGTTTTTGCCGGACTCGGTCTCGGACTCGGACTCGAAGGTTCATGACTCGGACTCGGACTCGGACTCGGGGCCCGTGACTCGATGACTCGGCGACGAGTCCGACACGAGACCGGGGAATTTTGGCGCTAATGCAGTTCGTATCCAAACGGATATCTCGTTTCCACTCGCCGAAATTTCATCAAAATTTCACGCAATATTTTCAAATTTCAGCCACATCGGATCACGGAGTAGTAGTCCACTGCCTGCCCTGGACTGTCTTCCGTGTTTCTACTTTTGGAGGAAGTTCTTTCACAGCTTTTATGTATCAATCAGAATCAATATACCATTTTATTACCCACGCCGATGAAATCGGCAGGGGGTTATGTAAAGGGTTCCGTATGTTTGTTTGTTTGTCTGTTTTTTTTTTTTTTTTTTTTTTTTTTTTGTTTGTTTGTGTACAAGATAACTAGAGAACGGGTGAACGGATTTGCACCAAATTTTCAGGGAATGTTTGGATAGTGACATGGAAGAATCGATTAGATTTTGGTGATGATTGGTTGACCCCTGCAAATTCTGTGGAACCTTGAAGTTTGAGTATGTATTTAATTAGGCATCGTCATTCGGCGTTACATGGCGTGCGCGCATGGGCCATATTTTTGTACACGTAGTTTGCGCGATGTTTGGCTGTGGGCAATGCAACTTCGCTATTGCAAGGGTGGAGGGATATACTATTTTTCCAAATGTAATGCGGTCAAACAGCTGATTGAACCACGTAATATAATATGCATGTGAAGTTAAGTATACACAAGAGATGCTTGCGATGATTATAGATCCGGTTCGTGTTTTGAATCGAGAAACTCGACCAATTTCAACCTCCGTAAGTCATTTTTTGCCGCATTTTCGCAGTGAACTTTGTTGAAATCTCAAATTTTCGAGCAATCGGAAGTAGGGTGCACTTTGGAAACTTACATTTTTGGATGATTCAGGTGTTTTTACGATATATTCTCGGAAGATTTGTCTGCCTCAAGCAGTCTCACATAATCATTTTTGTCAATAATTTTGTACACTGCCTCGCCATGGGGCTGCCGCGCCGCAAGCAAGCGGCCTACACCCTGGCCTAGGCATTTTCACTGCAGTTCGCCAGTTGCAGTCGCAAAATAATAATTAATGGCATTAATGCACACATCCTGGCCCAATGACCAGAACAATGGTGATGATCCTCTCAAGTGGACAATTTACATGCAATTTAAACTTATACGCTTAAGATAAACATACAGTTCATACACTCGTTCTGTTCAACGGTTGATCACTATGTTTTAGGATGCATCGGTAAGCAAAACAGGGTTGAGGCCGACGAAGGGGTAGAACAGGGCTAATGGGAGGCGTGGGTATGCTGACTTTGTCGGCCTTCTAGTTTACAATACACCCCTTTGCGTGCGTAGTTCTGGTACGTTTTAGTGCCAACTATATCATCGTATATGATAATAAATTATACCCGTATAAAGTGTACAAGTATATTGTCTGCAAGTGCAATGTAATACGGCGTGTGTTCACGGCTTTCTAGTTTCGAAAATGCAATACAAAAACTGTTTTCAGAGAAGTGATACTATGAAAATCATCATTATGACAATCCATCAAAACTCTGTACTACAGCTATTACATCATATGTGAGCACAAGTCACAACTAGGAGTTTCGAACCTCTGTAATTCCTTGGTATTTTCCCAGTTTCGGTTCCAACTACATTGACATGTCAAGACTGGAGTCCCCATTAAAACAAAACATATAATTAGTTTGATGACATACCGAAAGTTATGAAGTTATGCTTAATTGGTAAATTAATTTCGGTTCCTGACAGTTACTCGTCAATTCCCTTACTTAACTTGGAGCTAGGAATACATTCTGACATCAAATCAATATACGAAAGTGAAGTAGTATAAGTACATGTATGTAAACAGTTAATAGGCTGAACATGCATACACACCCACACACACACACATACAACACACAACTCGACCAACTTGTATGTGCACAATTGAGATGCCAACTCCCTGTAAACACTAACAACAATATACTAGTATTGAATATGAAGAAAGGTAATATGAATATACAATGCAAATGAATATAATTGACACAATAAATAGCACAATAAACATTATGACATGACAATGACAACTAACATGTATGCTAATACAAGATGTTCATGCAGCTTAGAATGTACATTCAAACAAGTATAAAAATATAAAAAATATATCCAACTCACTTCGTCCAAACATAAACAGGTACAGCTAGCTACAGGTGTGTGTGTATGAAGGCACAGTCGGTGTCCTAACAGCTAAATCGTGAATGTTTATTCCAAAGTTTCTCTATAGCTTGTCTTTTTCGGGTGTTTTACAATGTATCACAAAACTCAAACTGATAATACAAGTTGGAACCTCGACCTATTTATACCTGCTAAAGTATCCCACAACTCGTGTCCACTTACCCTCATTTTCCCGACAATGACATCATATTCTTTCGTGGTAATCTTCGTGAATATTCATTCAGGTGGGATCAAGTGGGCGTGGCTTATGGGTCATGGAACCACAACGACTCTCGTGATTGGACAATTATTGATAAGCCGTGGTGCGGACTGGTCGATTCGTTCTTGGCGTGGACAATAGGGGGGATTTGCGCGATTTACTTCGCGCGTGAATAGAGTCTGACAAAATTGGCTTTACGTTGAACATGTTGAATGGGATCGATCATTGACTTTCGCGAAGTTATTATTCTTGTAGTACCCTCGAATTCTCGAAAAGGACTTTAGAAATAATGTCATAATCTGTCTAAACATCTTTTATCATAAGAAATGACGTTGAGTCGATCAATAAGAAGCTATTGACTGAATACTTATTCAAACACCATAATCTATGTCTGGTTTTTAACAGGTGTTATAATATGGTATGCAATCATGACGGTACTGGTTATCTATAAACATCGTCAAGAATATTAATCAACTCTACTTAATTTACAACTACAAGTATTAAAAAGTATCATCATCAAATAGATTTGCCCAGTAAAGTAACTCGAATATAATATGTGAATAAACGTTCGTTTCGTACATAATAATTTACATAAACCAATTCGCATACCATATCTGGCGTGATTAGGCCTTCTATTGGAGTTACCGAACACAAGATATCAAACTTGATTTTTTTTTTTTAACACTGATATAAATTACAAATGGGTGCGTAAAATTTCAGTTTTTAATATAACAATAAAGTATGTTTTATTACTCTGTTAGCCTGTATAATAAACGTTTTACGTCAAATAATAAATCACTGCTACGTAATTATTAGGTTTATGGAGCAAACGCGCCATTAAAACGTCACATTCTTAGAGGCGATATATATAATGAAGGCGAACGGATTCACACCTTAAAATCAATCGCGCCCTAACGTGCACACTCTCCACTCCCTGGGGAGCATTCCAGCCGGCATTTCTTTATATAGACGCGCACAGTCATGTACGTTGTACTACCCACTCCTACCGAGTAACCACGCGGGGAGCAGCAATGCGAAGTAAATGCGAAGTTAAATGTCTCACTGAACGACATAAATGCCGGGCCATCGATCGGTTTCGAATTCGGGACCCTATGGGTGCTGAAGGCCTATTCACGTGACAATTTATATACTTTATAGGGACTATGATTGAAGTTGTATCACGGTGTATAGATAACACAATGTTCACCCTCACAGAAATGTACATGACTGTATTAATGGCGGGACGTGGTTTCGAACGTTTGACCCTATGACTGCCGACATCCTATTCAAATTTAAAAAAAACTATATAGCCTAGGCATAGTTTTCCTATCGCAAAATGTGTAGGCCTAGTTATAAGGGGCCTATAGATACAATTGTATAATGTGCGGGAAATATTGCCATCCTCGCAAAATTTGTTCACATTATTTTGTTTTACTTTGTGTTGAATGTCTCCTTAATTAATGACATCAAATACCGCGGCATCAGTCGGTTTTGAATTCGGGACCCATTGCAAGTGATTGCCGAAGGCCTATTTACTTAACAATATTATGTAATCCCTATATATAAATAAATACAATTAATACAAAATATATAAATAAAAACGTTATAACGTGCAAAAACAACATCTCCCCCTCCGACAAATTTGTTAACGAATTATTTCTGCCAATAACATTTGTATTAATTTGTATAGACCATTAGGCATATTTACAATAAACTCGAAAACATGATATCGATAGCAAAATATATCCACTCACTAGCAACAAAATACAGTAAAAATAGATAAATACTATATTGCCTTTGAACGACGAAGCATGGAATTATCAATAATATCACGTGTTCGATGTTTATCCGTCAAAAAGTAAATACAAGTTATATCTTTTTAGACCATATACAGCCTATTTACAATAAACTCGAAAAATTATATTAACAGCAAAATATTTCCACTCAATAGCAATAAAATACAGAAGAGATAGATATAAATACTATATAATTGCCTTGCACGAGATGGACCGTCGAACCATGCATGGAGTTATCAATGTCCCGTGTTCGAGGTGTATCCGTAAAAACGTCATTTATGAAAAGTCACGCGAAAGATTTATGCCAAGTGATAAATCAAAGCGTTTGTCATTTTAAACGATGAAATAAAATTAATAGTATTATTCCTTATAAATACCTTTTTCAGGACACCATGATTAATGCAAAGCTAGGCTTAAAAAGTTACACCCAATACAAATATATATAATTCCTCGAACGTTGTGGACCAATTAAAGACAATTAAAGTGTGAAGTGTTATACTCGCAGTAGCAATGAGATCGATGCATTTGTTTCATTGTGATCATATTATTAATGAAATCCTGATGCGCATCAAGTTTGTTGCAAACAGAAAATTCCAATTCATTTTTTGGGGGTAACAAATCTCATAGTATGCACATAATTATGTGTATACACGGAGCACGAATTCGTCGTGGCATTGGGCAACGCCAATATATAAACTTCGCCATTTAAAGTATGCGCACAAATCCTGGCAACACAATGTGAATCGTATAATTAAAGTTAGATAAACTCTAAATAAGTAATTAAATACAACAAAATAATTAAAGACAAATATCTTTAATTCATGTCAAAATAGAAAATAGGAGATATCATTTTACTGCCTTACTGTATCCATGGTATAAAATGGGGCATCATATATTTAATCGATGATGCCACAATGTTTACAAGAATACGATGTTTGATCGTTATCAATTAATATTTTGTTTGTTTGCGAAAACATAGCACTCTTCTAAAAAGTTAAACGTTTAATGCCAATTATACAACGTAATAAATCATGATTATATCAATATTACTGCAAAATAAGTTATAAACCAAATTCTTATGGACAGTAAAAATGAAGAATATAAATAACAGCATATATGATTACTGTTAAGCATATAGGCCAATCATATCAGTTCATCATTTTCATTGCGAATACAATTGTTTGAAAATGTTGTTTTGACTGGATATTTTTTTATGACAAAGATATCCCAGTTAACCATCTATCCATTAGTACATCAATCAATCAATCAATCAATCAATCAATCAATCAATCAATCAATCAATCAATCAATCAATATATCAATATATCAATATATCTATCTATATATCCATCCATCCATCCATCCATCCATCCATCCAT
>JBAMJV010008052.1:0-40000 GCA_037951105.1 Echinarachnius parma | reverse complement strand
AATGCGTGTATTATACTGAGCCACGTTCGTTGAACTAATATTATGACACCGTTGGGATGTTTCAATTTTTTTAAGATGTCGTTTTGTGTCGCAATTATTGTAAGTGATTTATTACCCACGCCGATGAAATCGGCAGGGGGTTATGTAAAGGGTTCCGTATGTTTGTTTGTTTGTCTGTTTTTTTTTTTTTTTTTTTGTTTGTTTGTTTGTGTACAAGATAACTAGAGAACGGGTGAACGGATTTGCACCAAATTTTCAGGGAATGTTTGGATAGTGACATGGAAGAATCGATTAGATTTTGGTGATGATTGGTTGACCCCTGCAAATTCTGTGGAACCTTGAAGTTTGAGTATGTATTTAATGCACGTGTGTGCCTAAATAATATCTGCACGTTATAGCACGTATGTGCACGTTGTACACAACGTATGGAAGTTCTATGCTCGCTGCCATGATACCCCAATGACACAACAGTGTTTGCTGGCACCAATCAGCGTCGCGCATTTCCGGCGTTGCGCGTGCAATGATCTAGTGTAAACTCTGCGAGCAATCGTACCGCTTAACGTTGCGTCAATTTGAACTCGGAACTCAATCTAGCTTTCATAATTTCTCTTTTATTTAGAAATTCAGCATTGTGGAAGAAATATGGATCATTTTACAACAAACTTCTTATCCTACTCTTTCTTATCGATATGTTTGTATTCAATTTAACTGAATATTCACATTTATATAAGACATTTAAAAAGGGGTTAAATATGACAAAAAGGCTTTCACGGATGAATTAAAAGCCTATTTTTAAGACGAAATATTGAAAAACCTAGAGTTTTCCCGACAAAGCGAGTGTCATAAATGTAATATTTGGGATTTCATTGATGGGTGTTACAACTCTTAAATGGTCAGTTTTTAGCTAAATTCCTCAGAAAAATTGTTAGCCGTAAATCTCATGAACAACAAATCATACGGTTCTGCGCGTAAGACCATACCCGAGCGCGTCGGCATCGCTATCCAGCTGCTTACGGCGGTCTGAATAATTTCACGTGCTTTGCCCCTTGTCATTGATTTACCGTCCAACTTTTCGAATAACACGAAATAACAGCTTTTAAAATGAAATAAATTAGATAAAACATCTTACCTGGATTAAATAGTAAATCTGACATCGATTTCACTAGTTTAAATGTAATTTCATAATCAGATAATAAATAAATTACCGAGTTTGTTGCTCATAACTCTGTGACGGCGTGAGTGAGTTCCGCGCACTCATTGGTTTAGATTCATGCTGGAATTTGCGTAACATGTAATGGCGAAGGATAGCCACGCCGATAGACATGGCTAAACTCCCAATGGAGTCGCGCACGAATGTTGCTTCAGCTGCTTTTAGAGTGAATTGTTAATTTTATATCTAGAAAATAAAACAAAATAACGACAAGTTGTTTGTGAATTATTTATAAATACATATCTAATTTTCCTAAAACACATCGTGTATGTCCGTATTTCCTTCCACGGTCGATATAAAGTGCAATAAAAATGCGGCTGTCCGAATTTTTCGAAAATTTGATATTTTTCTCCTAACTTCAGAAAGTTGTAGCTTAAAAACTGACATTTAAGATTTGCAACTGTCAATATGATGATGAAAATATAAACAAAGAACATTACTTCCATGAAAACCTTATTTATGTAAAAACTCTAGAAATTTGAATATTTAAATTTGAAAATAACCTTGAAATTTGGCTCTTTTTACTTGCATTTTCACCCAATCTTCGCGGCCTACTAAAGTCTTGAACAAAAAAAATTTGTCCATTGATTTGTATATCATTTGAAAGCTGACGATCAGCTGATCGTAGCCGTTTTTGTTAAAACATCTTATAACTATTCTGATTGGATAAAGAATCAGAGAGATGTCTCAGTAAGCCAATAAGACAACTCGACAGAAAAATCAAGAAAAATGTTACGGGAAAGGCCGGTCGCGTACCGTACATGGCAGCGCCCATAGGTTTTCCAGCGTGCACATAAACTATGTTTTTAGGATGCATCGGTAAGCAAAACAGGGTTGAGGCCGACGAAGGGGTAGAACAGGGCTAATGGGAGGCGTGGGTATGCTGACTTTGTCGGCCTTCTAGTTGGCGATATCATTCAGTCGATTTGAAAGCACCCAAACCAGAAACTATCTATAGCCGCTATGAGGGGTGACGGGGTAGGGATAGGGCCCCCTAGGGGTAGAGGTGCATGAACTGATGAAGCAGAATGTCATTTGCGTGTGCTGGGGCCTGCATGGGGCATTGTACGCCAGGGCTATGATATGTATTCATTGGCGATATCAATCATTATTAGTTTACATTGCAACCGAACCAGCTATATAGCTATGGAGGGCGGGGGGGGGGGGGGGGGGGGGGGGGGGGGGGGGGGGGGGTAGGGGGAAGGACGCAGGGTGGTCTTTGCGTGGGCTGAACATTGTGTGAATAGGGCTGTGTAACTGTAGGGCTGGAATCGAGCCAGGTGAACGAAATGTGGCGCGACTTTATTCATCCACCGTGCGAAAATCACGATGAAATAATATTTAATTTCATTTCATTTATTTATTGTTCATTTCCAACATATAATATTTGCCCCTACTTTATGCATAACCCTTAAAGGTAATATTTGCTTTAATTGTCTGACTCCCCCTTTTCTGTATCTTCCTTAAAACAGCCAATATTTTGTTATCACAGTACTACTTGGTTTGCGAATCATTATGAAATTCTAATTGAATCGCACCAATTTGAAGATAAATATATCAGTTTATTTATTTTCAGATATAGGTGCGAGAAGTTTGATGTCACTATGACTATCATACATATACCTAAGTTGTTTTGCGAAATATAACTCTAAGTTACTTTCATAAATCATAGGACTTCCCATGATATTTCATCAAATTTGTACCCCTGTCCCACGTATCCATATACTGCTGGCATATAGGCCTATATATGATTATGTGTCTGTGTATTGTGATTTTCTTCGTTATTACCCACGCCGATGAAATCGGCAGGGGGTTATGTAAAGGGTTCCGTATGTTTGTTTGTTTGTCTGTTTTTTTTTTTTTTTGTTTTTTTTTTTGTTTGTTTGTGTACAAGATAACTAGAGAACGGGTGAACGGATTTGCACCAAATTTTCAGGGAATGTTTGGATAGTGACATGGAAGAATCGATTAGATTTTGGTGATGATTGGTTGACCCCTGCAAATTCTGTGGAACCTTGAAGTTTGAGTATGTATTTAATTAGGCATCGTCATTCGGCGTTACATGGCGTGCGCGCATGGGCCATATTTTTGTACACGTAGTTTGCGCGATGTTTGGCTGTGGGCAATGCAACTTCGCTATTGCAAGGGTGGAGGGATATACTATTTTTACCCACGCCGATGAAATCGGCAGGGGGTTATGTAAAGGGTTCCGTATGTTTGTTTGTTTGTTTGTTTGTTTGTTTGTTTTTTTTTTTGTTTTTTTTTTTGTTTGTTTGTGTACAAGATAACTAGAGAACGGGTGAACGGATTTGCACCAAATTTTCAGGGAATGTTTGGATAGTGACATGGAAGAATCGATTAGATTTTGGTGATGATTGGTTGACCCCTGCAAATTCTGTGGAACCTTGAAGTTTGAGTATGTATTTATTGGTACGGAAATTGACAACAATTACGGGAGTACGGAATGGCGCTGAAATGTTACGGATTTTGGGAAATCCGATAATGCACTACCGTCTATGCATTTCTATTTGTGCTCCGTGCGATCGCGATGGCACACACGCACTAATGTACTTATCACACACACACAGTCTCTCTTCTCCTCTCCCTTCTCACACTAGTCTCTCCTCGTCTCTCCCGTCTCAAATCATTTCAAGAAAACAACGTGGCGCACACGCCATGCCAATAGATGTACTTACACATAGTACACACCCGCATGTAATGTGTTGTGCATATTGCAATGCATAAATATTAGGCATATCTATACTACACAGGCAGCTAGTAAAAACACGTGCGAATCGGCAGATAGCTGTCATGAAAAGATCTAAAATCATATTTATGCAAGAGAAATGGACATAAAAGTTTGCAGAATCAGGAAGATAAGGTATCTGTTATTGTTTGTAATAGTTTATTTTGTTTGAATTCATGATTTATGTTACATTTATCGCCAATAAATTGGACAGATGTCGGCATTTTCAAGCCCTCCCTGCAGGCATACCCAGTCAGCATAGTTTACTATGCCTGGAGTTGTGGGGGATTCTGTTCAACGGTTGATCACTATGTTTTTAGGATGCATCGGTAAGCAAAACAGGGTTGAGGCCGACGAAGGGGTAGAACAGGGCTAATGGGAGGCGTGGGTATGCTGACTTTGTCGGCCTTCTAGTTCCAAATGTAATGCGGTCAAACAGCTGATTGAACCACGTAATATGCATGTGAAGTATACACAAGAGATGCTTGCGATGATTATAGATCCGGTTCGTGTTTTGAATCGAGAAACTCGACCAATTTCAACCTCCGTAAGTCATTTTTTGCCGCATTTTCGCAGTGAACTTTGTTGAAATCTCAAATTTTCGAGCAATCGGAAGTAGGGTGCACTTTGGAAACTTACATTTTTGGATGATTCAGGTGTTTTTATTGTCAACTAGAAGGCCGACAAAGTCAGCATACCCACGCCTCCCATTAGCCCTGTTCTACCCCTTCGTCGGCCTCAACCCTGTTTTGCTTACCGATGCATCCTAAAAACATAGTGATCAACCGTTGAACAGAACGAGTGTATGAACTGTATGTTTATCTTAAGCGTATAAGTTTAAATTGCATGTAAATTGTCCACTTGAGAGGATCATCACCATTGTTCTGGTCATTGGGCCAGGATGTGTGCATTAATGCCATTAATAAAAATGAACATCTGTTCATCTTCACATTAGTGTCGGGTCAATAATAATTATTAAATAAATAAATGTATTTTTCGGAAACTTACCAATTTCTTGGCGCTTCAAAGTTCAGATCAGCGTGTTGCAATTCAATTCCGTTCCGTATTAATTAACCCAGAATCGAAAGTACCGTACCATAACATATGGTACCGTGCGCGCGATCGCGATGCACACCTGGACTAAACTTGTTAGTTGCTGCTCGATTGGATTCAGCGCGCGAGGTTACCGTACCGCGCCTATAACGTGCAGATATTATTTAGGCACACACGTGCATTAAATACATACTCAAACTTCAAGGTTCCACAGAATTTGCAGGGGTCAACCAATCATCACCAAAATCTAATCGATTCTTCCATGTCACTATCCAAACATTCCCTGAAAATTTGGTGCAAATCCGTTCACCCGTTCTCTAGTTATCTTGTACACAAACAAACAAACAAAAAAAAAAAAAAACAGACAAACAAACAAACATACGGAACCCTTTACATAACCCCCTGCCGATTTCATCGGCGTGGGTAATAATTTTGTACACTGCCTCGCCATGGGGCTGCCGCGCCGCAAGCAAGCGGCCTACACCCTGGCCTAGGCATTTTCACCAAATCGTGCCTAAAACGCGCTGGTTAGCCTGCGGTAAGCAAAACAGGGTTGAGGCCGACGAAGGGGTAGAACAGGGCTAATGGGAGGCGTGGGTATGCTGACTTTGTCGGCCTTCTAGTTACAAGATGTGATTAAAATGATTAAGAATGTTCTACTGTTGAAACTCGGTTGATATGCAATGAAAATACAGTACTAATAGATATTAGACCCATGTATGTCTTCTGTGTTTGGCGCATATTAGCTTTAACGGATCCGTCAATGTATCGAATTGAAATGGGAACAATGTTAACTGGGACGCGTATTATATATTCTAAATATTGCTGAAAAGAAATTTTCTTATGAAATAATTTGACTGATCTTATACGGCATACGTGAGAGAATGAACATTATTACCCACGCCGATGAAATCGGCAGGGGGTTATGTAAAGGGTTCCGTATGTTTGTTTGTTTGTCTGTTTTTTTTTTTTTTTTTTTTTTTTTTTGTTTGTTTGTGTACAAGATAACTAGAGAACGGGTGAACGGATTTGCACCAAATTTTCAGGGAATGTTTGGATAGTGACATGGAAGAATCGATTAGATTTTGGTGATGATTGGTTGACCCCTGCAAATTCTGTGGAACCTTGAAGTTTGAGTATGTATTTAATGCACGTGTGTGCCTAAATAATATCTGCACGTTATAGCACGTATGTGCACGTTGTACACAACGTATGGAAGTTCTATGCTCGCTGCCATGATACCCCAATGACACAACAGTGTTTGCTGGCACCAATCAGCGTCGCGCATTTCCGGCGTTGCGCGTGCAATGATCTAGTGTAAACTCTGCGAGCAATCGTACCGCTTAACGTTGCGTCAATTTGAACTCGGAACTCAATCTAGCTTTCATAATTTCTCTTTTATTTAGAAATTCAGCATTGTGGAAGAAATATGGATCATTTTACAACAAACTTCTTATCCTACTCTTTCTTATCGATATGTTTGTATTCAATTTAACTGAATATTCACATTTATATAAGACATTTAAAAAGGGGTTAAATATGACAAAAAGGCTTTCACGGATGAATTAAAAGCCTATTTTTAAGACGAAATATTGAAAAACCTAGAGTTTTCCCGACAAAGCGAGTGTCATAAATGTAATATTTGGGACCTGTTCTTGATTTCATTGATGGGTGTTACAACTCTTAAATGGTCAGTTTTTAGCTAAATTCCTCAGAAAAATTGTTAGCCGTAAATCTCATGAACAACAAATCATACGGTTCTGCGCGTAAGACCATACCCGAGCGCGTCGGCATCGCTATCCAGCTGCTTACGGCGGTCTGAATAATTTCACGTGCTTTGCCCCTCGTCATTGATTTACCGTCGAACTTTTCGAATAACACGAAATAACAGCTTTTAAAATGAAATAAATTAGATAAAACATCTTACCTGGATTAAATAGTAAATCTGACATCGATTTCACTAGTTTAAATGTAATTTCATAATCAGATAATAAATAAATTACCGAGTTTGTTGCTCATAACTCTGTGACGGCGTGAGTGAGTTCCGCGCACTCATTGGTTTAGATTCATGCTGGAATTTGCGTAACATGTAATGGCGAAGGATAGCCACGCCGATAGACATGGCTAAACTCCCAATGGAGTCGCGCACGAATGTTGCTTCAGCTGCTTTTAGAGTGAATTGTTAATTTTATATCTAGAAAATAAAACAAAATAACGACAAGTTGTTTGTGAATTATTTATAAATACATATCTAATTTTCCTAAAACACATCGTGTATGTCCGTATTTCCTTCCACGGTCGATATAAAGTGCAATAAAAATGCGGCTGTCCGAATTTTTCGAAAATTTGATATTTTTCTCCTAACTTCAGAAAGTTGTAGCTTAAAAACTGACATTTAAGAGTTGCAACTGTCAATATGATGATGAAAATATAAACAAAGAACATTACTTCCATGAAAACCTTATTTATGTAAAAACTCTAGAAATTTGAATATTTAAATTTGAAAATAACCTTGAAATTTGGCTCTTTTTACTTGCATTTTCACCCAATCTTCGCGGCCTACTAAAGTCTTGAACAAAAAAAATTTGTCCATTGATTTGTATATCATTTGAAAGCTGACGATCAGCTGATCGTAGCCGTTTTTGTTAAAACATCTTATAACTATTCTGATTGGATAAAGAATCAGAGAGATGTCTCAGTAAGCCAATAAGACAACTCGACAGAAAAATCAAGAAAAATGTTACGGGAAAGGCCGGTCGCGTACCGTACATGGCAGCGCCCATAGGTTTTCCAGCGTGCACATAAACTATGTTTTTAGGATGCATCGGTAAGCAAAACAGGGTTGAGGCCGACGAAGGGGTAGAACATGGCTAATGGGAGGCGTGGGTATGCTGACTTTGTCGGCCTTCTAGTTTATTTATGTTTTCTATTTTTTTTTATTTTATAGATATCTCAAAGGGATAGTTGAGTTTTGAGGGCGCTACACAAAATAATGTATCTGTTAGAAAATGAAAAACTGAGTGTCAAATTTGAAAGAGCATTCCATTTTAATGGCAGAATAAACTTTATTTGATAAAAATCGGTTCAGAAACGGCTGATATAACCATAAACATATCCATTTGTAATAAATGTGGGGCCCCACAAGTATTCGATAATTTTGGACTAGCCGTTAAAATTTGTTTCAAAATGCTTCCTCTTTTCAAAATTGTTCAAAGGAGGTTTTGAGATATTTGCTGATTATCTCTCTATATAATCACCATTTCAACGAAACATTACATGCACAATATCTTATTTAAAATGGTTTAAATAAATGCATTTTTTAAAACGCCCTCTTTAGTTTAAACGGCTCTTTTTAATGATAATAGGCATTGAAACTTGGTCGTTTGTAATTGTTAAATTCCTTTTGAGCATGGTTGAATTATAACTATTAGTTTGTAATGTAATGGTGCAGGTTTTGGTTACTAAAATTAAGTTTTTACTAAAACTGTACTCTCTCTACCAGAACTCAACTATCCTTTTAACCTAGGCCGGTCAATGGTTTCGCAGCGAGTTCTGCAGCAATTTTCGAAGGGGAAGGAACTTCTTTCACAGCTTTTATATATCAATATTATCATTTATTTATTTTTTAATTATTTATTACCCACGCCGATGAAATCGGCAGGGGGTTATGTAAAGGGTTCCGTATGTTTGTTTGTTTGTTTGTTTGTTTGTTTGTTTGTTTGTTTGTTTGTTTTTTTTTTTGTTTGTTTGTTTGTGTACAAGATAACTAGAGAACGGGTGAACGGATTTGCACCAAATTTTCAGGGAATGTTTGAATAGTGACATGGGAGAATCGATTAGATTTTGGTGATGATTGGTTGACCCCTGCAAATTCTGTGGAACCTTGAAGTTTGAGTATGTATTTAATTAGGCATCGTCATTCGGCGTTACATGGCGTGCGCGCATGGGCCATATTTTTGTACACGTAGTTTGCGCGATGTTTGGCTGTGGGCAATGCAACTTCGCTATTGCAAGGGTGGAGGGATATACTATTTTTCCAAATGTAATGCGGTCAAACAGCTGATTGAACCACGTAATATGCATGTGAAGCAACGAACGTTGAGGGCGTATAACACTTGCGTGTTGCCTCGTGGAAGGTCAACTCGAATTATTTTTTGTGACCACTTGAAGGGCGCCCCAGTTGACAGTAACGTTTTTCCGTAGATTGTAGATTTGATACACCAACCAGAAGTCCGATTTTGTACAGATTGACACTGAACATATAATTTTTTCTGGACATTTCATCAGATATGTGAAATGTAACCAAAATTGGTCATTCAAATTAATTTTGTAATAAAAAAAGTTACACCGGCATTCCTAAGTTATTACACATATTTGGCATTTCAACTGTGTGTACAAATCACAATAGTGACTGAGCCTTTTAAAATAGCAGACGACAACGTACAGCTGTTGAACGGCGGTATCCAACTTTCACAAAATAGTAAGTCGATTTTATTTTAAAATGCTGTAATACCTTATTTTATAGATTGTGTCTACTTGTCATCATGTCGACAATTTGATTGAAATAATATCTGAAACTAGTTTGTGAGTTCATTTTCATTAGGCCTATATTAATTTGAAAGAAGTATTTGGAAGTGGAACTGGTCTGAGGGCGGGGCGCGGCTGGAATAGATCGACAAATCTTTTGTTTTTGTGGCATCTTTTAACATTTAATTTCAGTCTCTTACTGTCGGCCATTCTATTACTAAAATAACCAGTAAAATAGGCAATGAAAACGATTCATTTTGTCGATCGATCTAACTCTAAGACTGAATAATGGATGGCAACAAAGACATGCAAGTGCTGAACTTCTAAAAGTAAAAGTCGGTAACTTCACCGGCTTTGCCTTTGCCGGTGCCGGTGGGCTAGAACTAGAAGTGAGCCACGCCGGTCTTGTCGGCAGGCGAAGCTAGGCTAAGGTGTCCCTCTCTCATACTCGGCTTCTCTGCATGGCCGTCTCGGCAATCTGGACTAAATATAGTCTACTCGGCCTTAAAACGATGGTTTGCCATCTACCTTAGATAATCCAAGAACCGGTAATGTTTAATCACATTAGATTTAGAGAGATCAGTTAACTTGTCCTAGCAGTAGCATCTTTCAATGATTTTTTATTGCGGTCCCGACTCCTGCCTGGCCCTGGTAAATAATAATTTATTTAAATTTAAATTAAAAACAAGAAAGATTCCGAGAGTGAGAGACTGACCCTAGGCCTGGCTAATTGTTTTCTTCCAGCCACTGCACTGACATTCAATTTGTCCTGCAAACACATGCCAGCCTCAGACTGGAAAGCATTAATTCACATTTTTATCTGATGTTTTTGTTCAACCCCTTAGGCCTTACTCTGATTGCACGTTTAGGATGTATCGTTTGTAGCCCATTCTAAATCATTGATGACAATACAAAATGATGGACCAAGAAATGTCTAAGTAATAACAAAAACTTCTTTTCAAGGATTTTTTTTACGTTTACTTAACTGGCTCTTGACTGAAAAGTAAATGTAGTACCTAATCATCAGTTTAAACCCTAAAGTCAATCAATCAATTTTGCATTTTTTAACTGAGACTTTACAGGAGCTCGTTTGTCATTTCACTGTTTTCAGGAGCTAATTACTAATTTGCACTCTCTGAACAGATGTATTTTGTTTACTATTTTGGTCTAGTATTTTCATTCCACATCAAGAACATGTTAGTGAAATTAAGTGAATATTTTTTCTTATGAATGTTATATTTTTTTCATCTCATAGCAATATTTTGAGGATGTGGTTCAACAAGGACTGGCGACTGGTGATAGGCTGGTGTTACAGTGGTACTTCAGGATTACTTATCTGCCGGTTCTCTACTCGCTATGCACAGCTAGTCAGCTATCCACAGGCACAGGTATTCTTTCTACTATAATTTAATCATCCCACTCATTTTTTTGGTGCAGGATTCTTTTTTTTTCTTCATAGGTTAGCTTTTTCCCCGTTATTTATAATTAAGTATTAATTTGGATAAGAGGAATAATTAAGGCCATTCAAGTTTTTCTTTTTAGCTCACCTGAGCCAAAGGCTCAAGTGAGCTATTGTGATCGCTTTTTGTCCGTCGTCCGTCGTCCGTCGTCCGTCGTCCGTCGTGCGTCGTGCGTCGTCCGTCGTCCGTAAACTTTTTACATTTTCATCTTCTTCTCCAGAACCAATGATCGGATTCCAACCAAACTTGGCAGGAATCATATTTAGGGGTAGAGGAACCAAAGTTGCTAAAATGGTGGGCGTGGCCCCCAGGGGGGCCCTGGGGGAGGGCACCAAATGTAAAAAATATGTAAATTTTAAACATCTTCTTCTCAAGATCCAGAAGTATGACAGACCTGATATTTCATATTTAGATGCCTCTATTGATGAAGAATGAAAGTTGTTCACAAGATTTTTGTGGGTGGTCCCATAAGGGCCCTGTGGGCGTAACAGTTTTTTTGGGGGCCCTACCATAGGAAATATACATTTTCATCTTCTTCTCCAGAATCAATGATTAGATTCCAACCAAACATGGCAGGAATCATCTTTAGGGGTAGAGGAACCAAAGTTGCTAAAATGGTGGGCGTGGCCCCCAGGGGGGCCCTGGAGGAGGGCACCAAGTGTAAAAAATATGTAAATTTTAAACATCTTCTTCTCAAGATCCAGAAGTATGACAGACCTGATATTTCATATGTAGATGCCTCTATTGATGAAGAATGAAAGTTGTTCACAAGATTTTTGTGGGTGGCCCCACAAGGGCCCTGTGGGCGTAACAGTTTTTTTTGGGGCCCTACCATAGGAAATATACATTTTCATCTTCTTCTCCAGAACCAATGATTAGATTCCAACCAAACATGGCAGGAATCATCCTTAGGGGTAGAGGAATCGAAGTTGCTAAAATGGTGGGCGTGGCCCTCGGGGGCCCTGGGGGAGGGCACCAAGTGTAAAAAATATGTTAATTTTAAATATCTTCTTCTCAAGATCCAGAAGTATGACAGACCTGATATTTCATATTTAGATGCCTCTATTGATGAAGAATGAAAGTTGTTCAGAAGATTTTTGTGGGTGGCCCCATAAGGGTCCTGTGGGCGTAACAGTTTTTTGGGGGTCCTACCATAGGAAATATACATTTTCATCTTCTTCTCCAGAATCAATGATTAGATTCCAACCAAACATGGCAGGAATCATCTTTAGGGGTAGAGGAACCAAAGTTGCTAAAATGGTGGGCGTGGCCCCCAGGGGGGCCCTGGAGGAGGGCACCAAGTGTAAAAAATATGTAAATTTTAAACATCTTCTTCTCAAGATCCAGAAGTATGACAGACCTGATATTTCATATGTAGATGCCTCTATTGATGAAGGATGAAAGTTGTTCACAAGATGTTTTTGGGTGGCCCCATAAGGGCCCTGTGGGGGTAACATTTTTTGGGGGGCCCTACCATAGGAAATATGCATTTTCATCTTCTTCTCAAGAACCAATGATTGGATTCCAACCAAACTTGACAGGAATCATCCTTAGGGGTAGAGGAACAAAATGTGCTATAATGGTGGGCGTAGCCCCCAGGGGGCCCTGGGGGAGGGGACTGAGTGTAAAAAATATGTAAATTTTTAAAATCTTCTTCTCAAGATCTAAAAGTATGACAGACCTGATATTTCACATTTAGATGCCTCTATTGATGAAGAATGAAAATTGTTCACAAGATTTTTGTGGGTGGCACCATAAGGGACCTGTGGGGTAACAATATTTTTGAGGCCCTACCATAGGAAATATGCATTTTCATCTTCTTCTCAAGAACCAATGATTGGATTCTAACCAAACTTGACATCCTTAGGGGTAGAGGAACAAAAGTTGCTAAAATGATGGATGTGACTGCCAAGGGGGCCCTAGGGGAGGGCACCTAGTGTAAAAATATGTACATTTTTAAACATCCTTCTTTTCAAGATACAGAAGTATTAAAGACCTGATATTTGGTTTATAGATGCCTCTTTTGAAAAAGAATGAAAGTTCATGACATTTCTTTCGATGGCCCCTGAGGGGTTCTGTGGGGGTAATATGTTGGGAGGGGGGGGGGGGGGGGACTTCCAAGAGAAATTAACATTTTTGTCTTTTTCTTCCAATTGAATAATTATATGTCAACCAAACTTTGTTGAAATCATTCTTAGTGGTAGGAGTTCCCAAGTTGTTTAAATGTTACTATTTGGCTTCTAGTGGAGTCTAATTGGAGGGCCCCCAAGGATAAAAAATGTATAAAATTCAAAGATCTTTTTCTCCTTATACATACAATGTATATGCAGAGAGAACATGCGCCAGATGTGAATTGATTGACCTCAGGTGAGCGTCGTGCCCCCCTGGGGCTCTTGTCATATTTTGAATTCATTATTTATTGGTATTATACATCCTAACTATCTCGGAGATCAACTTCTCAGTGAATTTATTTATTGGTTTGTGGCAATGAATGATTAAACTTTAAGCTATAGAAATAATTCAAGCAAATTTCTTCATTGTGTTCAATATCATTTGTCACCTTCTTATTCAATTTATTTGCATGTTTTGGTAATTTTTGTTGATAACTTTTATTACTCTACATGCTTTTTGAGGTCAAGACAATTTATTTTAAAGTTTATAATGTTTATAAAGTTGTATTAATATTAACTCATTCATGACTGTTCCCTAAAAATACTCCACTCTGTTTTCCATGGACTCGAGAATATGTTATACCAAAATCAATAAACGGGCTGAAAGTGCAATTGCTATCTATAGTCTAACATTCTTTCTCTGTGTGTGTTTGCATTCTTTAATTACAGATCTTCGGACTATAGGAGCATGACAGATCACCATGGATGTTACTTGGTAGTGTTCACAAGCAATGGACAGGCCATGCTATATCAGGTACCTCGTTATATAATGAAGTTTGGTATAAAAAGGTTCCACTGTAACATAATTAGGCATTCCTAATTCTTTTAAATCCAAACATATGGGAACTGATCAGAAATAAATTAATTTAATGAAAGTGAGCAAAGAAAATAGGCTTATGATCCTACCTAAGACCTGTAAATTGCCTTACTGTGTTCTAACCCGCACTGAGCTAGAATGCATCTCATAGTGGTACTTTCCTGAACCCGTCTAGTATGTGCATTGAGGAAGAATCTTTGAAGGAGTGCCATGTAGCTCAGAGGTTAGAGACTTATAGAGCATGAGCTTGCAAAAGTTGTTGCTCTAGTCATTTTAGTTGGTGAAATCATTTGCAGTGATACAGAATTAAAATGATGCAAGAAAAATGATATTTCCATAATCTAATTGTCTAACCCTCAGGCTCATTTCTTTTCTATTCTGAATCTATATTATAGATTTCCATTTTCCTCATGGTCAAGTTAAAAGAAAAATGATAAAATCGCCCCATAACAAAATTGATTGAATCACTTTCATTGTAGGCAAACCTGAATAGATGTAATATTTTGTTTGTGAAAATTGATCATTATTATATTTATAGTGGAACCTCTTTATAAGGAGACCTGTTATCACATAAGTTACCTGATAATGATATAGTGAGGTAATTGCTTTAAACCCAAGGCTATCTGAGAACCATCATGCTCGTTATAACAAGGTTTCACTTTACAGATTGGTAAAAGATCTTAGTTAGACTGATGAAATGGCTGTTACAACCTTTTGTTATTTCAAGATCTGAATTTAAAAAATGTTCCCAGGTATTTTCTGTAGTATATTATTAGGGTCTTTTTCTTCCGTTTTGGTACAGTCCACCAGCGCGGTGTATTTTCGTAGGAAAACCCAGACTAGTTGCAGTCTAGACAATTCTAGATTTGCCTAACTGAATGTAGGTCAAACAGTGACCTGTTGTTGTACTTGTAAACAACATAAATTATGTAGACTGCAATTGCATTGTACATGTGATGTGCATGGGGTGCATGCATAGCTTTAGGCATGCACTTTGTGTATACAACCAGAGTGTATATAACCAGTGTGTACATACAAGCTGATTTTCATATACTCTCCCAATGAGTTCAATAAACGATGCATGAAAGAATGCATTCTTAACTGAAACGAATGGTGCGATGTGTAATTATTGGTGGTTTAGACGACCAGCCTTCAATTTACCTCAACGTGCATGCAGAGATTACATTTCCAAGCCCCTTCTCAGGCTAGCTTTAAAAACATTTTTTTCCTTCATATTATAATTATCTCTCAAGTCTCAACCATTTGCTTTGTCTTTCAAAAAGAGGACATCATGTTTAAATCTATTCAACTCTCACTCATTCATTTGATTTACAGTCAAATTATAAATAATGTATTACAAACTTGGTCTCGGTGTGTAGATAAATAGATTCATGCAAAAGCCACATTTTTATCAATGAATGGTTTACTTGCATTTTTTGCTTGCATCCATCTACAACTTTCAATATTGTAAACAAAATAATCTATGAAATATCATAATTCAAGAACAAATCTTATTACTTTGGTATCTAATGTTTATTTCTTATTTTTAAATTGAAGCTAAATGAGAGATATTTGTTATTTTGTTGGCACACTGATTGTGGTGATAATGGTTAGTGGATGATGTTGAGTGTCATGGTGGAATTCCTGATTGAAGAGCTCCTCTTAACTAACAGGGTGTATGAAGTGTGGCATGATAGTCTTATATTTTCCCCTTCAGGTCAGGATATTTTTGTCAAATCATTGCAAAACATGTATGTTTTACTATTTTGACCCCCTCCTGTTAAATGATTAGTTGAAAGGTGGCTATGATTGATGGTGATTAAAGAAATTGATGTAAATTATTTTGTTTTGATAATTGGTGCATAGTCTTCAAGTCTGAAGCTGCACTTTATTGGAAGAGGAATAAGACATCGACATCTATTCACTGGAATATTAAAGGCTTGATTCTGGACCACCCCCATCCTTTACCCAAATGAGAAACAAAATGGAAGTATTATGCCAGTTTCCTTTTACGCTGCCTAGCTTCCTTTTTTTGTTGTTGAGTTCCTGGAGTAAAGATTTACAAAATAATTCTATCTATTTTAGGCATTAAACCCCCTTTACATCTACAATGCAATCATGACCACATATTCAATGAAAGATAATAAAGGGGTTCAAATAAGTAAGCCTACACTCCTAAAGAATGGACACCATGTTTATTTTGGCTAATTTCTCCCCACTCATGATCATACTGGTTGATGCAGGCAACTATGTACATGCCTTTGGGGTTGGATAGTCTTATACCCCCCCCCCCCCCCCCCCCTACAAAAAAAAATGCAATTTGCACATGATTTGAATTGACTTTTCTTTTCGTTTTGCAAACCAGATCTAATTTAAATGTAATTAAACCTGGTCAAACGTACTATTACCCCAAATAAGGGCTTAAGGCTAAGACCTATCTAAATAGGGCCTACCCTAGCCTGCCTAGGCTACGTCTAAGCTAGACATTTCTTTTTTTTAACTTGACTCAACAAAAACAGGTATCAAATTCAAGCGAGTAAAAAGGTCCAATAGTAATCAATACAAGACTCAAAGATTGAGGTGAAATCTCCAAGAACAAGACTAAGTTACATGATTTGGGTTGGAATTGATAAACTGGATCTCCTTCAATAATGATAAAAAGTAGGCCATACAATAAGGTACAAATAAAACCACCACTTTCGTATAAAGACCGAGACGCGGGACCGAGACTGACTGCATGAAGATGAGCTAGCGTCGAGTCAGCTGAGCCGGAGCAGAAGCCCGGTGAATGAGCGGCAGACTAGCCTCGCCTGCCGCCGACCCGACCGGCGTAGCTCATTCTCAGACACCGTATCGCGAAGTCACTTGCCGGTCACTATCGTACGTATACAATGTCAATGCCAATGGGCAAGAGTAAGTCGCAAATTTGTTTTAAATAAAGGACATTAATGTGCTTAATCGGCAGAGTCGCCACATAGTCTAGTTCTAGTTTAAATGATGTTATACGCTAACGTCAGTTAATTATCCTAAGTCTAAGACAGGAATAAATAGCATACAAATACAATTCCGGGATTTTGAAGAATGCTCGTTTTTGTCGTCTGCTTAATATCTCGATACGTCATCCTCACTCACAAACGGTTTTTGTACACACAGTTTTGCCGACAAAAATTGTTATTATCATGAAAATGCCGATGCGGTTTATTTTAATAAGACTATGATTGGAATGAGCGATTTTGTAACAAATTCCCATATTCATGAAATGTCAAACAAAATTATATATTTAGTGTCAATCTGTACAAAATCGGACTTCTGGTCTATTTATCAAATCTACAATCTACCGAAAAACGTTACTGTCAACTGGGGCGCCCTTCGAAATGGTCACAAAAAATAATTCGCGATTTCTCATAGACTGCGTGTATAACAATATACGAGTTGACCTTCCTGAAGGCAACACGGTCTCGTGTTTACCGCCCTCAACGTTCGTTGATGTGAAGTATACACAAGAGATGCTTGCGATGATTATAGATCCGGTTCGTGTTTTGAATCGAGAAACTCGACCAATTTCAACCTCCGTAAGTCATTTTTTGCCGCATTTTCGCAGTGAACTTTGTTGAAATCTCAAATTTTCGAGCAATCGGAAGTAGGGTGCACTTTGGAAACTTACATTTTTGGATGATTCAGGTGTTTTTATTGTCAATAATTTTGTACACTGCCTCGCCATGGGGCTGCCGCGCCGCAAGCAAGCGGCCTACACCCTGGCCTAGGCATTTTCACCAAATCGTGCCTAAAACGCGCTGGTTAGCCTGCGGTAAGCAAAACAGGGTTGAGGCCGACGAAGGGGTAGAACAGGGCTAATGGGAGGCGTGGGTATGCTGACTTTGTCGGCCTTCTAGTTTATTTATGTATTTATTTATTTATTTATTTATCTATTTATTTATGTAATTTAATTTATTCATTCATTCATTCATTCATTTTTAACATTTTTTTTATTAATTAATTTATTTATTTATTTATTTATTTATTTATTCATTCATTCATTTTTTTTTTTTTTTTTTTTTTTTTTCTTTCTTTATTTAATGATTTTTTTATTTTTTTTTATTATTTTTTTCTTTTTCTTTTTTTATCTAATGATTTTTTATTTTTTTATTTATTTATTTGTTTATTTGTTTATTTTTTTATTTATTTATTTATCAATTAATTTATTATTATTATTTTTTTATTTATATTTGCACATGTGCTGGACTCGGACTCGGACTCGGACATGCCGGACTCGGACTCGGACTCGGACTCGGACTCGGACTCGGACTCGGACTCGGACTCGGACATGCCGGACTCGGACTCGGACTCGGACTCGGACTCGGACTCGGACTCGGACTCGGACTCGGACTCAGACTGACTGGACTCGGACACATCACTGATGCTTTCACAATATTACCGAAATGACATAGCCTACACTTTACAATACAACTCTAAAGTGATTAGTGATTGATCACATATTATCAAGAGAGGAAAAAAGAATGTTTCAGTGTGGGCTGATTTGGGGAAATCTGCAAATTGGTGAAGAAATATGTGCCTCTATGCAGCTGTTAGTGTTACTTATATAGCTAGTATTGACATAGTGTAATGTTCACCTTTTGTTGTAACTCTACAGAACGCCAGCGCTTGCGATGGCGTTCTACGACCACCTACTGAATATTTGTATTACTGTAGTACAATCCATGACTATTTTATACAGTAAAACATCCCGGCCATACCACATACACACACACACATTAACTCTTGCACATAAACACATGTAAACCAACAATTCAATTCACCCACTCATGCGCACTCTGCACACAAACACTGTATACATGATGACATAAATGGTACCCTGGGGTACCAAACGAATATCCGCCATTTTGTTTGATTATTTATTTATTTTTTAGGGCTGTACCAGGGTATAGCTTTGGTATAGCGTGCATACAATCGCGCGCTGCACTGCATACACAACGCAATATGGTTGTGCTTTGATTGGACACAAGATGGCGCTACACAACGCGGTACCCCGGGGTACCGCATGTGTCATCACATACACATAAACATTTAAACACACTTACACATATATATTCACAAACCAACACTTGAATACAACTTCATACATATAAAAACTAACACACTAACAATTACAATTCACAGAAACAAATAAGTATTACTCCTGAATCAGGTAATTATGGAGAAAGTTGCTATTTAATGCTCTGGGTTGAAAGATCCTTGCATTATTTACTTTGAACATAACGTGAATCCAGTGCTGTGGATTTTTATTTTTGTGTGCAATTTGTTAGTATCTTACCATTTTACATGAATTTATAATAGATGAAGTTCAACAGTTAATACAGCCGATATATTCTGTTAACATCTGTCAACCCGAAAACTGTTCCCTTTGAGTTTTTGAACATAGCCCACCAGATTCCCACAGGCAATGGTTTAATGTTACTAATTGATTGCGATTACACATCAAGTTATCATAGTGGAACAATATTATTTATTTCTCCTTGGGTGTGTTTATCTAGATTTATCCAGCCCAGTATCATCATTTTGAAAAATGTTTCAGGAAAGAATAATTCATTTTCAAGTAGAAATATTTGCCTGAAAAACGTTTTCAAAATGGTAATTCTGTGATACACAAGTGTATTCAAACACACCCTTTATCATACATATAGAAGCCCCCACTAAGCATACATGTGTTTACATAGAATTTAAAATTGGTGGCAAAATGTAAATAGTACGTAATAGTTCATTCTAGAGTAACTATCAAATTATTATGTCTAAAGCATGATTCTGTTGCATTTGTAAACTCATAAAAATCAAACTGAATCGAATCGAGTACTGCATGTCTGAACTATTTTACTACAGAATTGTTGGCATTTGAAAGCTTTTAAAAATGGAACCGGACTCTAATTCAGTGCTGCATGTCTGGACTATTTTACTAAAGCATGAAAAAGTAAGAACATTTGTTTTACATTTACAACATGTACTCTGGGATAAAGTTCTTACAATTATAATGAAACATATATATAGTTCTTATCTAAAATTCTTGACTATAGAATGTATTTGCATTTAAGATTATTTAGGCATATTCCTTAATTATAATTAGGCAAAATACACTAGGCTCTTAATGGCGCAATAGAGCTTCCGAATATTTGATATGCAGTGTAGTTATTTAATAGTATGTATGATGCACCATGGAATATAATTCTTAAAATTGAAAGCGCAATCCAAATGCTGGACTATTATCGATACAAGCATACATGTACTGTATATACGGCAATGATGGATTCTGTAGATAAATTGAATTCTATGAACAACTTTTCATATAAATTTGAATAATCGTATACGGGTACAGTAGACAAATCAATGTAGGATTAGCAATGCATGTATACATGCATACAAACATATAACTAGACAGTCAGTCAAAAGAGCCTAAACACAAATTTCTCGACAGTTTGACATCATAAATTCTTCCAAGAAGTTTGCCACTGCATACTGCTGGTAAATTGTCAGCCATGGTGGTAGCCATGGGGGAGTAGGTTGGTTGTTTTGTTTTTTGCAGACTCGTTCAATCAATTATGATCATTTATGTATGTCTGGGTCGCCTTTAATTGTCACCATCCGATAGATGTGTCCAAGATTCGAACCCGGGCCGTTTAGTGCGAAGAACAGAGCTCCTCTTCATGTATCATTCATAATCCTTATTTAGCCGATGTAAAAGAAAGGATTGCCTCAACAACTAAAAAGTGGACTTGCTGGTAGTTCCATGCCGAGGGAAACTTTTACACCCAAAACTTTGTGTTTAGTTTCTTTTGTCTGACATAGATCATAAGTACAGTTTCAATCAAAGGAAAAGTTACATTCAAACTGCAAAATAATTTACACATAGGTATCAAATTAATCATTACATTTACCCATGACATTCCAATTGAACACATTTGCATTCTTTATAATTATTAATAACTTATATAAATATAAGAGTAGAAATACACACCAATCAATCAATATAATATGTCTATTTATGTAAATATGATTGTTACATGTTAGTGGTGCAGTGAAACTTTGTAAAGCAATTTGAAATCAAAAGCCAAAATCGTGCACGTGATTACTTTTGCTTCAATATTTTATTTTAAATTTTAAAAATTAATATTCTCATTCACTCTCTCACACATACAGACAATCATGCTCACATAGACATATTCATTAATATTCAAATGAATTAATTTACAATTTTCATATTATGATGCCTGAAAGCGATTTTTGCCTAGAGTGCATATCACATAACTGTTGCAAACAGACAGATGTAACTCAATTACAATTTTTTTTTTTTACAAATGTAATGTTTTTAATGAAGAAAACTGGTATTGGCAACCATACTGATTTCATTTTATTTTTCTGCCAAAAGTCACCCGAACATTGTTTTCATTATTTAATTTCTTACATAGACATTCTCAAGACATTTTTGTCAGATTGCAGTAAATGTTGTGTACAATTGTAGAATTACAAGTAGTAGACTGAGAAAGATTTAAACAAATATTTTTATCAGGGATGCCAGCAAGCTCCTAGTCGAGAGCATGAAAACTGTGTCATAAAAATTGTTTATTTATTCGTAAAATGAGCGTGAAATAAAAGGTGACCAGGGCCTGAATAAAGGCCTTTTCCCGAAGACTAGCATCCCTTTTTTATTTGGCGAAATTCACCTTAATGTGTTTTTCTATTAATATGCATTTTCAAAATGAAGTATCCACTATGCAAATTGGCAACACTGCTAGTATTTGTTGCTGGTCTTCAATATTCCTGGTAGGCTGGTGGTGGAGGTGGCTTGTCAATCTTGATCTTGATGGCCTCATCATATGACGGGAGCAAAGCCTGCAACAGAAGATGGGGGAGAGAAAATAGGTCACATTATAATGAGGCCTTCATACAGTCCAATCTCTTAACCCGTTCCCTAAGAGATTCTGAAATCCCCAAAGACTTTGTACATAGTCCACTCGGTTCACATAGGCGAGGGGTTAATAAAGATCTCCGATGTGTATATACAAAACCCTCTTATTATAACAAGGTTATTTTGCTTTTTGTTTTGAGTACACATGGCCAATTGCAATTTTTGTAAACTTTTGTAAAACATTGTACTGATCAAGACTACCGAATTATCCTTATCCATCAAGAAGTGTAAAAGGGAATTCCACCCAAGAAATTTGATGTTTGTTATGACAGAAGGTGAATAAGAAGAATTATAAAATAGCTATAGTATTTCAAGCATGGTAATTGGTCAAAACGTGTCACGTGACATTCAACTTTTTTCGCCCACTGCACGGGCGTGCAGACGATGCGCAAAATAAATGATATTGCACACTCTCGTGATCTGGAGCATTTCATATTATAACTGTGTTTGGATTTTAATGTTGTGTACCCTTATGGATTATACTCGACTCGAGCTTGCAGCAAAATGTGGAATCCCATGGACCATTAATTCGGTAAGTAAGAATAGCTTATTTGTCATTTTGGATTTTTATTTGTTATCAACACTCGATTTTGTTCGGCAATGTAAGTGCAGTGTACGCTCGGTATCTTTAGATGGTACGCAATCTAAAGAAACCTCGCGTGCACTGCACTTACACTACCGAACGCCGTGCCGTGCGCTATTTGTATATCATTAGCAAAAATGTTAGAGCAACAACAAAAAATGTGGCAGGTAGAACTTTGCTCTCGTAATTTCGCATTGCTATTGAGTGTAATGCAAAATATTGGGCCCATCAATACTTCTGTTTGAATTTGTGAAAACTAACAAAAGAAAAATTTATGTTTTTACTTTTTAGGATCTAAACTGAGAAATAAGTGAATTTTCATGTACAAAACCTATTACAAGTTGCTTGTCAATGATGTTGCAATAGGCAGCAATTTCAAATGGTTGCTCATTTCGTCAATTTTGATCAAATTCTCACTAATTATTCCTCTTATTCTCCCTATTCTGTAATCTTTGACACTAACTGAATCTGACCTAGAATTTTCCCCCGTTTTCCCCCCCTGGAAACCATTTCAATACCTATACTCTGAATTATTTTCAACATTATCAAATCCCATACTCTGTAAATTATCTTTATCATAATACTATTTATATTTACCTCTGTATCAGGGCTGCGATCCACGTCTCTCAGCTCCACACTGGCAACATGCTTGTAACACGACCAGATGCACGCAATACACGTGAACTATAATGGAGAAAGGGAAGGAAAATATTCATGATTAATTCATCAATGAAAATATAATCGGAAAATAGACTAAACAGGCATTAAAAGAGTTAAAAAACCATAGTCATTGTCAGTGTTATTGTGGCTAAAATAGTTCAGAAGTAATTGCAACTGCTTGTCAAAAAATGGTGAGAAAATGGAGAATAGTTGACTTTGTCAAAACAGTAACTATGTCACTGCTGGATTTCTTACCATGTTATGATAATGTAATATATCACAGGAAAGCTAAGAATTCAGAAATACCCATATTCAACAATTGTAAAATTCTGACTTTATTATGGCTTTATGGTGACAGGTCACAATCAATAGGGAGTGTAAGATTGCAGGTATAGAATGTAGATGTTAAGGTGATGACATCACCATATGGCCCAGCCCCACATTTACCACTTAGTTAGATTCCCATTTTCTAGTTGAAGACGTGGATTTGACCGCTTTTGCATCACTAGGATTTTTTTTAAATTTACATTACCAGAGGACTGGTACATGATGGAGCCACGATTAGGCCTGCCCCAATATTCAAATATACTGTTCGTCAATCATCTCAGTTGAAGACAAATGTGACCTTACACCACAAAACGACCAATAAGTCGGGAAAACTGATTGTGCTGCTTTTCATAAAACATTAAAATAAAAGTCATAACCTTTAATAAAATGGTATATCATTCGTCATATTTGGACTAAGCAAACCCTCTCAAAATGAACACCAAAGATTTGGAATATGGCTGAAGCATTTTTTAAAATAAGGGAGAAACGGGCCATTTAAAAGATCAGTTTCCATTAAAGCGCTGTAATAAGATCACATTTATTAGATGAAAAAATAATATTTAAACATGATTTCCGACGCTCAAAATGTTACAGAAGCTAGATTAAAATATGCTTATTCAGGAAATACAAACATCCTAAATCTCTTATTTTGAACAAAATTTGACTATTTTAGCTAATAAAAGAGAAACTACCACAGCGACATAACGGTCGTTTTGTGGTGTAAGGTCACAAATAGTCCACTAGTACACATTGCAATGAAACAGGGTTCAAGTCAAATTATATGACTTTACCATGACTTTTCACCACGGTATGTAAAAAAGGTTCTTTGACTTCTTCCAGTACTTTTTGTACCAAAATCAGTTCTAAAATCTTAATTTGTATTTCAGTGCTGAAGAAATGCAGATAAAATGAAATTCTGTTACTTCTCTTGACCCATGAGATCACTTTACAATTTTCCATGACTTTCAAGGACTGGAAAACAAAGAAGTCGAATTCCATGACTTTCCAGGTTTTCCAGGCCCCTGTAAAAAAAAAAGGTTCTTATTCTCGTCAAGAAGATAGAAAGTAAACAACAGGTGAACATGGGGACAGGGCCTCATTGTAACATTAACATACTAGAAATCGTATCAGAAATCAACTATTGATTACTCATGAAAGGGAGAGAGAAAAGGAGAAATCGAATGTGGGCCAGGGAACACAGAAGTGAAATCAATAATTCTTGATCTTAGGCATGTCGTCTTTAAAGTAGAATTTCATTGAAAATCACAAAATATGAGAATAATGCATCACTAGAGGGCTGGGGATTAACAAATTAAAATTAATACTTTTTTGTTTCCCATACCAACACGATATCTTATTACAACAACAAAACAAAACCCCATCACAAGAATTGAAAACAAGCGCTCTTTGCGCTAAAAAACGCCAATGTTTTGATGACGTCACTCATTGAGTAAGTCTAACATTAGCAGACGATGTCTCATTGCGAATCTACACAACCATTAGTGCACTTATTTTGTCTGCTAAACGTGTATTCATGTCACGAAAGCGCATTTATTTAATTGCATTTTGTAAATAAGTTTCACCTCGGCTTATACACAATAATCATTCACTCGGAGACATTTACGGAAATAAAGACAAATTCAAAGAAGTAAGTCACACACCGTCCTACTTTATCTGCTTGAAAGACCCGCCAAAGTCTGGGCACGATCTATTGGCCCATTGTTCAACAGCTGTATTTTAATGCGGGTGTCGCTGAATGTGCAGTTCTGTGTGTGATACTTATGGGCGATGTGATAGATTAAAATAACGTTATTTAGCATGCTTTACGGGAAAATTGTGTGTCAAAGAACAACAAAGTGCTTTTAAGAGTGAGGCAGAGGAGCAAATAATGACAAATATTCTCCTCAATAAACAAGGATGATTGAACAGAGTCATGTTAAAAAGGCTCTATCAAATGTGTTTGTTATATATCGGACATCGTCTGCTAAGGATGACTTACTCAATGAATGACGTCATAGTATTCAGCTGCTTTCGGCGGGACTTTTGAAGCCACAATACTGGCTTACAAATTACCACTAATTTATTGATGATAACTCGTCAAAAACAATGTTTTGAAAGACGTATTTGTAATATTCGTGTTATGGATTATGTATGAAATATAGAAATATGAGCTGAATCTAAATTTAAAAACAAAGAAATTCTACTTTAACTAATTACTCAGTTACCTTGTGCTGTGCACAAGATTATCACAGACATATTGTATACTAACCTTGAACATCATGATCCCAAGGAAGATTGCAAGAGCAACAAATGTGAACCAGGGGGCCTCAATGTCAAACTGGCTGACGGGCAGTCTTTCCTTCCAGTGCATGAACTCCTGGAACAAAATAAACAACAGACATCAAATAATCAATTAATTCATTCGGTTTTCAAATGATAATGAAATTAATATTAAAGCACACTGATTCTGAGCTGGAAACGATTTCTAGAGCAGCTAAAGTGAACCAGGGTGCCTCAATGCAAACTTGCTGACCGGCATTCTCTCTGTCCAGTGCATGAACTCCTGAAACAAAATTTAATGATTTTCAAGTAATCAAGCAATCAATTGATAAACTGATATTGAAATAAAAATTGAAACATCATGATCCCAAGGAAGATTACTAGAGCAACGAATGGGCCTCAATGTCAAACTTCTGACGGGCAGTCTTTCCTTCCAGTGCAAATAGTCCAGAATCGTCAAGAAATACAGGAAATTAGACACATTTTTATACAACTCACTGAATAGAATTTACTGCACTAGGCTGAGAAAAAAAAATTATGACATTAAGTCACTTGGGACTGTCATGTTAATGAAAGTCTGGTCATTATGACATGAAATAATATAATATTCAAAATTCAAAAGTATACAAAGAAAAGTTTTAACATGAGGAAATTCATGCATGAACTTAGAGAATGTATTGAGTCAGTTGATTCTGTTTCAAACACATTTTTATGATGGAAAATGGTGGCACGGCTACAGCCAAGGTAATTATGCTGTGAGCTCTTTGAGACTCTAGTGATAAAGGGCTACTATTATTATCAACATCAAAAAGCAACAAACCTGGTTGTAGGGGAACTTGGGACTGTCCTCATAGTCAAAGTCTGGGTAGTACGACATGACACCGATGCAGGTCAGGAATGTGATGAAGAAATCAAAGAGCTGGAGGCAGAAGAATGGGAGGATTTGGCCTGACCGGTAGTGGACAACGCCCTTCATCATCATCGCCGTGATCAGAAGGAAGCAGAACACGATGACGGTTCCCACGCAATAGTCGGCTGAAAGGAAAAAAGAAGGAGGATCAATTAGTTTGTCACATACACAGTCAGAAATTCTTTTACTCACTTTAGTTAGAAACTTAAAATGAGTAGTTAAGAGGAAAAGGATGGGCAGATATAGTTCAAGTGATAGTGAATGACACAATTCATCATCAATGCAGTTATCAATAACAGAGCTGCTGATTCTAAAAGACCATGATATAATGGAAGATATGAGATGTTACACATATATGATGCAACATTGTATAATTCATGCACCATCAACAGAATTACAGAAATATCTAAATGATGTTTGAACTATGATGCAGACATTTGTATTATCCTGTACAGATTAAATTGCAAGGGTTTTTGATGTTGAGATTTGCTTTCTTAATTTCTGTTTTGCAATGTGAATTAATCAAATTAGTAGTTTGGATAAATAGTTACTGACTATATCATAAGCTCTACATAGCTTTGTATGCAATTTATATGATTTTTGTCAATTGCATGACAAGGACCCTCTTGTAACTTAGTGTGTTTCTATCGTATGTTTTGTCTGTTTAGTATCTACATGTATATCATGGGGTAGGCTTTCATATAAGGAATTCCCTCCTTTCTGCCTACTCCAAACACTCCCATAATTTATATTTGTATTTGCATTTGTATTTTACTGTGTAATGTCACCTTGGCATGTATATTGTACATTGTAATGTTTTTATAAAGAGTGTTAATAAAATTTGAATTGAATTTGAAAAACAAACACTTATTCTGTATATTTTGTAATAGTTCAATAATCAATCAATGCTGGCTACCTTTAACCTTTATTATAGTTCTCATGTTTGCACCTGTTATTAGGGACACCTGTTTTTTACCCATATACACAAAGAACTTTCATAAAGGTTCTCAATCTTGTTCTGTGATTAATCATGTATGATTTGACTCATATTCTATTGTACCATGTTCTACCATTTAGGCCTTTTACTCTCATTTTATTACACAGGCGTTATTAGTTGATAGGTACATGTACAGCAGTTAGTTCTCAGCAGTATTTTGCATCATGTAGTACCATGATTACACTTCATATTCCTTTATTTGAGACGTAAAATGTGCGTAAAATACAAAGTTGATCCACGTCACATGGTGCAATAATACACTGTACATACATGCACTACCATGTAACAAAGTATAGGTATTAGGGTATCTCCCATATATCGTACATACTGTACACAAAGTGTGATTTGGTTATTTATTTATTAATTTTTGATTAATTCTAAATAATTCATTGATTCATTTATTCATTCATTATGTGTACAATATAAAACACTGACCAGTCATGAAGTCAAAAGACCAAAAAACATTTATGTTTATTAGTTTATATTGTACCAAACAATAATGAACAGTGTATGTACACGGGCAAATGACATGACCAAACCTAGACTGCTAAATCTGTCGTTTTCAGGGCCTCTTTTACATTTTACTGAACCGTCTTACACTGAGGCCCTGAAAAGAGCAGATTTATCAGTCTAATTCAAACCATGATAAGACAAATAGGCCTGGGACGAATACCTTTTTTGCTATTCAAATATTTGACCAGAAACTAGATATCCGAATCATTGGTAAATACTTAGAAGAAAAAAATCTGTATACATATTAGTCCCAGGCCTAATGACATGAAGCATTATAATTCTGTTACTAAAAAAAAAAAAAATGTGCGCTTACAGGCATCATGCTGAGGGTTGCTGAGAGAAGCCTCTGGCGGGGTATCCTCCATCTCAAGGGACATGATGTTGTTGTCTACACCTTTCATCACCATGGTTGCTATGAGCAGCATCGCAAACAGCTGACCCATCTGAGCGAAACAGAAAAAGAAATTTACATTAATTTTAGATATTATTTCCCAAAATCAACTTTACATTTGGTCATTAGAAATGTATACTCAATAAACATAATGAAGAAAAAGAATAAGTTTCAGGTGTGGCATCTTTCTCCAGGGACATGATGTTGTTGTCTACACCTTTCATCACCATGGTTGCTATGAGCAGCATCGCAAACAGCTGACCCATCTGAGCAATACAAAAAAAAATAATTACAACAAATGTTGAGATGTTATTTCCCAAAATCAACTTTCCGTGTGGTCATTTGAAATGTATACTCAATAAACATAATGAAGAACTAGATGGATACTCGATTGCGCGCAATCGAAAATTATGCCTCCGCTATCACGTGATTTTAATATCAAGCCCAAATTAACATGCACTGATTTAATTTTTTTAAATACTTTTCATATATTTTGATTCCTGTGACCTTGACCATATGACCCCAATCTTTGATGGCTCCCTAAAAAACATTCAGGTACCAAGTTTGATTGAAATCTGACATTTAGTTCTTGAAGTTTTGGCATTACAAGATTTTTTGCATGTATAATGAGTCCCGTGACCTTGACCTCAACCTTGTAACCCCAACATTTTTTGGCTACGTTAACTCTTTATGATACATTCAGGTACCGAGTTTGATTGAAATCTGACATTTAGTTCTTGAAATTTTGCCATTACAAGCCATTTTCGCATACATATTGAGTCCTGTGACCTTGACCTTTGACCTCATGACCCCCCAAATCTAATCAGATCAGTGGCACCCTGATATGTACACGCATACCAAGTTTAAAATTGATCTGTCAACCGTTTCTTGAGATATCGCAAGAACGAGGCATTTTTGCACAAACATTGAGTCCTGTGACCTTGACCTTTGACCTCATGAACCCCAAAATCTAATCAGATCATTGCCACCCCAATATCTACACTAATACCAAGTTTGAATTTGATACGTCAATCAGTTCTTGAGATATCGCGAGAACGAGGCATTTTTGCATATATATTGAGTCCTGTGACCTTGACCTTTGACCTCATGACCCCTAAAATCTAATCAGATCATTGTCACCCCAATATGTACACTCATACTAAGTTTGAAATTGATCCGTTAACTTGTTCTTGAGATATCGCGAGAACGAAAACGGGACGTACGGACGGACGGACGGACGGACGGACAACCCGAAAACATAATGCCTCCGGCCACTTCGTTGGCGGAGGCATAAAAAGAATAAGTTTCAGGTGTGGCATCTATGTCCAGGGACATGATGTTGTTGTCTACACCTTGCAATCACCATGGTTGCTATGAGCAGCATAGCAAACAGCTGACCTATCTGGAAAAAAGAAAGAAGAAGAGATCATAGAACTTTATTGATGAATAGAAAGTAATACATTTATGACAATGCAACAATGGCATTACACGTTCACAATTAAATTTTATTTCCAGAAAGCTACTTTATGTGCGATCATTAGCCGTCATACACTCATCAATATCATCGTCATATATAGTACTAGTAGCCATAAGCAGCATAGCAAACAGCTGGCCAATCTGAACAAAAGATAATAGTAATTCATACTTGGCATTACAACATTGTAATTTCCCTAAATCTGCTTTATTTGTGATGTCTACACATACCGTAAACAGGGGTGATTTTAGCCAATTTTTTAGATAGATGTATTTCCATCGAGGCTCTCTGACTTGAACAATTTTCTGATTGTTTTACATTGGGCTTTAAAGGGACTTAGTAACATTGTCCAAATCCTCAAAATAAAATTGTAATTCTAGCGGTTCTCTTATACCTTGTTGTATTCGTATTAACAAAAAAATCATGGGACAGGTTTCGGTTTTTCAAATTTCCCTTTCGTTACAAAGATATGTATGAATGAAGTATTCAGATAAGAAAAACTCCGGGCGAGTTTTTCATCCCTGTACAAAGTGAATGCAGTGAGTTAGTGAATATCACCCAATATCACTTTGCATTTTCGCTCATTACTTGGCCATGCAATGTCCATTTGACTTGAAATTTTCACACAATACCCTGTGGACATATGAGATAACAACACTATACATTTCATCAACCATTCATCACTTTTTGCACATGTCAACAAAGTTACTAGATCCCTTTAAGATTGCCCTTCTTAGTTCTTTTAACAAATATTGAAATAATACATTAAAAAATTTGTTCAAGTAAGTGAGGCTGGATGAAAAAAATTGGCCAAAGTCACTTCAGCCGCCAAAGTCACCCCAGTTTACGGTACATACTTAATCAATATCAAAGTCTTGGAGAGTAATGGGAATCCTTGAACAGATGTAATTAAGTTTTGTTTTTAATATCTTGATGCTGTCACATTAAAAAATCACAAAGACAAATGTTGCGATAATTCCGTTAAAATCATGTCAGAAATGCTAAAAGTAAAACTAGTATAATTTATTTACGAATTTGCTGTATTTTAGAAGATGATTTATTGTCATAAATGCTCTGCATTTTTGTCACTTGAATGAACACGACAACTCTTGCGTTCAATGAGGGGACTTCCCAGGGGCGTCGATCCGTTTTTGATATTGGGGGGGGGGGGCGAAATTTGAAAAATTTTCCAGAGTGACCACTGAGAGAGCTAAAAGCCCCACATTGGCATGCCCGGAAGTTTTATTATGCGCTCATTGAAAGTGTCTTGATGGCTCGAAGACCTGATTTTTGGGGGGCACCCACATTATTTTGGGGGCAGTAATGGGGTCCAGGGGGCGGAGCCCCTGGAAGCTTTTAGATTTCAGACATTTGCAACTCCTATCATGGGTGTTAAAATTGTATAAAATAGTAAACCTATACTCGTAACGAATTTTAAAGGGCATCGCGAGGGAAAGATTAAGCCTTGCATGAGATGGATCCACGTGATCCTGTATACTATAGAGCCATCGATATAGTCTAGGGCATTGGGCTCCCATGAAACTAAGCAAGGGCGTCAACAACTTCTCAAAACTGGAGGGGAGACATTGCGAGGAAGCAAAGCGACCGAGCGGGGAGGGTGTGGGAGGGGGTGTCCCCCTCCCACAGTAGGGAGCTTTTGTATTTTTGGGCGTGAAATTGTTTGATTTGGTGCACACCCGAGACAGAAATTTTACGTATTGTGAAGTACATAAGAATATGGAACCAAACATACATAATGACAAAGGGAGGGGGACAATCTTCACCACTTTAAAATGTGGGGGGGACATGATAATTATTCCAATATGATTTGCGTTCAGCGCATATGGACCGAATTGACTGAAAGATATATTTCAGATTATTTTATTATGATTTTTTATCTATTAGACGAGGGTTTAATTAACTTCGTTTGAGAAATTACACTGCACAACACATTTCGAAATGTGAGTTCCCGCAACAAAAATGAAACTTGCAATATGAGAAACTGTATGCGTGCGAAGTGCTCGGCGAAAAAGAGATTTACAGTCCTTTTCAAACTAGAAAACGGCTATTTTGAAGATTAATTATTGATAAATGTGTCTTTCCCCTCTTTGGCATTATATCACTTGATTTTTTTCTTCCTCATTTTCGGAATTATTGGGGGGGCGAAATGATATGTTCGCCCCCCCAATATTTTCATTGGGGGGGGCGACCGCCCCCCTTGCCCCCCCAGGATCGACGCCCCTGGGACTTCCCCTTTTTTCGGGAAATCGAGTACCGGTATTGATTTTTGCGCCCGGGACTCGACATTTTTCAGCGGGACCCGGGTACCCGGGACTCATCAACAGCACCACTTGCTATAAAGAGTTTTTTCAGTTTTTAGTTTTGGTAACATTATGTTGTTACTGAATTGTTTACAATATTAACTTATGATGGAGCAGTTTTATCAGAAAATTTCAAATTGACCAATGGCAACAGACTCTTGATCGACATTAATTTGTCACTTTCTTGACAATACAACTACAAGTCACGTGATGCGACATAAAAATCGTAAAATCATGGTTGTGTTTGTGCATTCTAATTTTCAAATTGAAGAGTGTTCATAATGCATTACAGGTTTTGCCTTTTGGACTTGGGAGTTTTCCATTTTTACTGAAAATTGCCTTTTTCTTTTGAGTTTTGCCTTTTTCTTTTGAGTTTTGTTGGTCGAAATTGATGCGACTGCGAGTTTCTGTGAAATTATTTTAATTTCTATTAACTAGTGACTAGTCTACACAGTCTACAATCATGATGAATGATGAATATGATGTACAACTACAGTTCTACACATGCAATATGTTATTTACGGTAGTTATCGTCTCTTATACTGTTAGAAGAATTACATTACAAACTTAATATGTTATCTCCATGATGGTTATGATTGTTTTCAGTTTCACATCCTTACCAAGTGCCATGATCCAATGAGGATTGATCCAGTGCGGACATCCAGACATAAACAACACGCCGGGGCGGCCGGATTCCTCCACCGATTTCCCATGTTTGTGTCGGTTTTTGTTTACCACCAACGAAAAGAAGATGTCCTCTATGGGACCACCAAGTCCTGTCCGTTTCTCGGACTTCTGTTAGAATTCTGGTTTCAATTCTGGTTTCAAACAAACACAGAATCTCGTTTTACTGTAAGTTTCCGATGTACGATTTGATGTTATAGTTGTCGAAAGATACAGCACGTAAACACATGTAAGTAGTTCCGTCCGGGGATTTCTGTACATATGCGCTATGCATGTGATATACGAAAGCTAGTATTATTGGTACCCGTACCCGTATGAATGGCGCAGAGTGTCATTATTTAATGGGACACATTGAGCAAAAGCTACTTAATACTAGTATTGTGAGCACACCCTACCCTACGTATTTTTTCAGTTACAAAAAATGCCCCCTGTGTTTCACATTGTTTACGTCAATTTATATAAATTATATAATTTCGTAGGGGCACCGTAGTACTATCCATGCTAAGTAGTAACTACTAGTTACTTCAATTGTATGTCACATTTATCGCAATATGGTAATACATGTACACGGCCTTGTATCACTATACATAACAGCCTACAATATAATTTGTTGGTAGAAAAGGAACTGGCATGTTTAAATTTTGGCAAACATGTACTGTGAATGATCATAGCTGTTTCATATTCAATGCAGCAATATTTTTATTAAAAAGATATGTGTCTATGCGGGGACGGTGCAACGGTTCAATTTCTATTTTCCATTGAGAACTCGGCAATATTCCAGTGAGTTGGACCAATAAAATATTAAATTTAATTTCATTTAATTAATTAAGCACACACTCACTTAAATGCATCCCGGTAGAAAAAAAATTAGATGATTGTATTGACACATTTGTACCAGGGGTTGAACTTTCTGCCCGAATATCTTTGGCCGTTTTCACCTGACACTTAGCAAAATTATACAACTTCATTTACCACATTATTTTGCCTGAATATGATCTGCTGATTTTGCCCGCGTAATCGTAATATTCAAGCAAACTCGAGTCTAAGGTGTCCGATTGTATACTATAAAGTCACGAATTTGCTTTAACTATTGCCCGATGAGTGAGAGTGCTCAAATATGACAATGCTTTTGCCCGAACGATGGTTTACTCGAATTTGAGGTACCTTTGACAGAAATTCAAAATTGTGTTGTTTTCAAAACTCTCTGGGGATTGCAGCTCTCTATAGAGCCCCCCCCCCCCCCCCCCCCCCCCCCCCCACTCAGTATGCGAGGCAATGCAACAGTATGTAACATTAATTTGTACACATTTCTTTGGGATAGCAAACTTTTAATTAGTTATTTTAAATCATACGGAATATGCCGGAATAGCTTAAATTGTGATGATAATTACAATTACAAGATAAACACGATCGATAAGGACGTGTTCGCGCCAATTTATTTCACACCATCAAACATAATATCAATTTTGACCAAATTGCCGTTCATACTGAATCTTGCATGTAGGTACAGTGTGCACTGCAACATCGATGATGTGCACGGCTATAGAAAATGTAGTTCTTGTCCAATAAATTATATTTGGTATCAAAATATTTTGGCCCATTAGATTTCTTTCCGTCGTTACATTATTTATATTTGAATATACAAATTAAAAAGCTACTAGTAATTTCGTGCGTAGAATCATACCATTAATATGCATTATGATTTCGTATAATATTCATCCGCGAGTGTTTTTTTTTTGTATACAAATTATGATGACACTTTGACAGACAATAGATAATTTTAGGAATAATCCGAAAAGTTGTCAATATTTGATCAATATAAATCTATTATCTATTAAATATGAATCGTTTATCAAAACTGAAAGGGTAACATGTTTAAAGGGATTGTTGAGTTTTGGTATAGAGGGCGCTACACAAAATAATTTGTTTGCGAGCTATATAATGAAAAACTGAGTGTCAAATTAGAAAGAGCATATTACAATTTTAATGACATAATAAACTTTATTTGATAAAAAATCGGTTCAGAAACGGCCGAAATATCCATAATTACTAAACATAACCATTTGTAATAATTGTGGGGCCCCACAAAATAGTATTCGATAATTTTGAACCAGCCGTTAAATTTTTGTTTAAATGCTTCCTCTTTTAAAAAAGTACGAAAATATGCACAATATTTTATTTTGAATGGTTGAAACCAATAAGTTTTTAGAGAGCGCCCTCTTGAGTTGAAACGGCTCTATTTGAATGATAATCGGCTTTTTACTTAGTCGTTTGTAATTTTGTATTCATTTCGAGCATGGTGGAGTTAATTTGTAATGTAATGGTGCAGGTTTTGGTTACTAAAATTCAATTTGACCAACACTGTACCCTTTACCCAAACTCAACTATCCCTTTAATCCAAATACGTATTTCCATTGGGGAGAACGGATGTAATCTTGTGAAAATTAGGTTATAACTTATTTACTAATTTGTACAAGCTGCATCTGTTGTAAAGAGAGGAAAATATAACGAGACTCGTGATTCAAAAGATTATTTTTTCAAATGGATCCCATTTATTAAATAACTATATGATTATGGGAAAAGATTAACATTAATGATGAAATTAAGCTCAAACATTTGTTGAAAGTTTGGGATATTTGCGGATGACATAAAACTGTAAAACAGTTGCAAGTTTCAACGTGTGCTGCATAATCTCAATAATTAAGAGTTTTCTTTTATTCAGGAATTATTTATTTATGCGTTTTCGCAAGATTTTACTACGCAAAAATATGCATGAATGTAAGCTTTTACAATTCACATTAAATTACAATTAAAGCATCACAATGTTCGCAACATGCACTTCGTGAACTTAACATAATTATACAACCAAGACACAAAACGTCTAAATATGCACAAAGCAAAATCAAGAGTACAACATTTTACTCTCTAATATATTATACACATTAAAAGCTTAATTGTTTACACATTATATAATAACTCGATATAATATAGGCTATTTATTTATTTATTTTCTCTTCGTATTTAAATATTTTTGCTATTTACTTCACTCGATGTGAAATTATCCGTGTATATAATACCACATACAAATGCATGCCACTTCACTTGACAATTATAATTTCTTTTCTTGAAAAGAAGGCAAAATGTCACGTGATAACATATATCATACATCATTATTTAGTCTTGTTCTCACTTAATTTCCCCACATATCGAACCAATTATATTATTATTTACCACATTATCGCTTATAGCCACACTCTAAAAACACCCGGGTCAGACTGACCCGGAAAAGAGTCCGTTGGGGCCACACTCCATTCCGGGTCAAAAAATTACTCGGAATGGGGTCAGATGTGACCCCATTCCGGGTCTTCATGACCCTATTCCGGGTCATTTTTTGACCCTGAACGGAGTGTGGCCCCAACGGACTCTTTTCCGGGTCAATTCTGACCCGGGTGTTTTTAGAGTGCAATTCCATGCTTTTACATGATAATTTGACAAAACCGAGCGTTTATACAACACTTCTATTTGCCACAGCATGCACAGTATAAGTGAGAAAAACGCATCCTATTTGCTCAGACATTTGTTTAATTTTATGACATTTATATTTTACATTCCGCTAACGAAATCCTGATGCAGTACGTCACAATGGGTGCAGAACAATGTCACTTGCTTCATGCGTTTCAACAATGCACTTTTATATAAATGTATTACAATGTTAATTTGAATACTTATAAAATACTTTAAAATGCTAAAGACAACCGTCTCACTAAACATTGCTCCTGGATAAGTTACTTTGTGAGCTTAAAACCTACAATGTATTTCTTTATAACAAATGTATTAATTTTGTTCATTAATTTATATTTATTGAGTTATATATTAATAAATGTATTCATTTATTTAGTATTGTAGTTATTAATTTATTTATTCATTTACAATAATAGTATTTAGATAAAGGACCAATGAGTTTCCTCGAAGTAATCTCGAAAAGGTTCTACTTTTCACTAGATGTGGAATCGAATGATGATGAATATGATAATGGTGCAGACAGCAGTCAGGCCTGAGAACGCATTAATCCTGTTCATGTATTTATTCATCTATTCATTTATGCATTCATTTATTTATTCGTTTATTCATTCATCCATTAAAGGGATCTGGTAACAAATTGTCCAAATCTATAAACAATTTCTTCGAACTCTAGCAGTTCTCACATACACTGTTGTATTCGTATTACCGTATAAGAATGTGTAACAGCTTTCGATTTTCCGAATTTCCCTGTCGTTAGAAAGATATTTACGATTGAAGTGTTCGAATTTGTAACTATCCACTGGAAAATTATATTTGTGTACAAAGTGCGTGCAATAATTGTTATAATTTCACTAGTTGCATTTTCGCTCATTATTTGGTCATATGATATCCATCTAATGTCAAATTTTCACACATAACTCAGTGGACATGTCAGAGCACAGACATCAACACTTTGCTAGTTTTTGCACATGTCAACAGAGTTACTATATATCCCTTATAAATAAGGACCAAATGAATTTCCTCGAAATATATCGAACGGTTTCTGCTTCTCAGTGCATGCGGACTCGACTGAAGATGACGATGAGGGCGGTGCACACGACAGTCAGACCTGACGGACGCAGGAAACCTGTGAAAATAATAACCATTTTATCATAATTATGATTAGCAAGAGTAATGTTATTCAATTAACTTTTTTTCTCCAAGTTCTGGCATTCAAGTGATTGTAATTGCTTCATTTTTTTAGTCTTCTATTATATACTTGATTTGAAGAATAAAATAATAATAATAATAATGATACTATTTTTTGTTTAAATGAACAAAATATAAAACGACGTGATGTATATATAGGAGATATAGGGGGTGTGAACATTTTATGTGTAGATTGAAGAAAACAATTTGCCGTAAAAAAAAAAAAAAGATAACATGCCTACGTCCTTCGGTTTATAGCAGTCTTTTGTTTATCTAACGAACAATTTGCCTAAAATACATACCCGAACATAGTCCTATTTACTGGTTAATATTCTATTCATATGCATATAATAATTCAAACCATAATAATGTTGGTAATCAATTTGTTGACTTATCCGACTGCGTATAAAACACAAACGGGGCACGAAATCCATATTGCAAAACAAAAAAATCATCAACAGTCATTAGTTTTTTTTCTCATTCGAATGCGTTAACATTGTACAGGTGCAAAATCGTATAAGTCAAGTTCTTTGAAATATCATAGATACACATCAAACTGGCTGAGGAAATTGACAGATCATCTAAAGCTCAAGTAAGATATAAAATTAATATTATTATGAATTTGCTTTTTGTATGTTGTATATGTATGTTGTATACCGAGATACTTTTGAATGTGGCCCCAACTCATTTTTCAATATCCGGTTGAGTTTTAAAATCATGTGCATATCATATGAACAATTAATTGTTCCTGGCAACCTAGAAGCTTGTCAGAAGTTATCCCGACATAGCAATATTTACATGTAATTTATACAAATTAGACTTACTTCCTCTTCCAGTTGGTGTAGGAGTTCCATTCCCCTGGTCTGTATTTTGAAGGAAGAAAAACAAACGTTATATTATTTATAATCAGGGTTGGGAAAAAATCGTGATAAAAAAAAAAAAAAATCAAAAATATCGATTTATTTGATTTAAATCGCGATTGTTAACATTTAAATCAGATTTTTAAAATTGTTTTTCAAAATACGTTGAATATGTTTGCGATTCAATCATTTTTTTGAATTTGTATGAATTTGTATGATTGTTATGTGTTGTTTTTAAACCTAAGAGCGATTTTTATGATTTTGTTAAACCTAAGCGATTTTTATGATTTTTCAGCCTCCACACTAACCTTTTTTCTACTGCCCTACTCGTGAAAGTAAAATCATATATCATTTAAAGGGGTAGTTTAGTTTTGGTAAGGGTGAACTTTAGTAGCCAAAACCTGCACAGTAACATTATAAACTAATAGTTATAACTCCACCATGCTCGAAAGGTATCCAAAAATTACAAACGACCAAGTAAAACGCCTGTTATCATTCAAAAAGAGCCATTAAAACACAAGAGGGCGCTTTTTTTAAAGGCATTGGTTTCAACCATTTTCAACCAAAATTATGCATGTGATGTTTTGTTGATATAATGATTAAATAGCGAGATCATCAAACAACCATTTAAAAAACGCTTTTGAAAATTTTGAAAAAGTGCAAGCATTTTTTTAATTTTTTCAAAAAATCATCTAATTATTTGGGCCCCAAATAATTATAAGATCAGATATATTTATTGATATTTCAGCCGTTTCTGGGTCGATTTTGACCAAATAAAGTTTATTCTGCCATTAAAATTGCATGTTCTCTCAAATTCGACACTCAGTTTTTCATTACCTCACAAAAAAAATTGCGATGTGCAAGCGCCCTCTCTACCAAAACTAAACTACCCCTTTAATCTTACCTGCCCAACAGAAAGTGTACTTGAAATCTATTTTAAACTTTTGATCACAATACAAATATTTACCTCCGAAATTTTCGGGTCACATCGCTGACGAAGGCTGTAGATGACAGCCGAAAATTTCGGAGGTAAATATTTGTATTGTGATCAAAAGTTTAAAATAGATTTTATATTAACTACCATACAGATGAACTTTCATAGTAAGAAAGTGTACTTGCCCTGTTACTTCAAGATAAGATTTAAACATTAGGAATTACAGTTTTGCACACGTATTAATCACTTTATCTGCCCTATCGGCAACCGGGCAACCAAATTAGACCATTTATATACTTTTACTTGCACAATATTACTAACCCTGGGCAAGTGGGCAATTGCTAGTGTCAATTATTGGGCCCTGTGTATTTTAAGCATAAATGGAGGGCAAATATAT
>JBAMJV010008051.1:0-24472 GCA_037951105.1 Echinarachnius parma | reverse complement strand
AATTTACTTCGGAAAAAATACTTTTCTTGCGAAACTGAGTTAATTCTGTATAGTCTGTTACTATTTTTCCGTAAAGATTGATATGTAAATTCATCAAAGCGTAATATTATTTGCATATAAAAAGAGCAATATAAGCTCCAAACAGTGCATTTTTGCCGATGCTTGCACGATTGCGTGATTTTACCGGTCCGAGTTTTGACGGCAAAAATTTATCGGGATACCGGTTCCTGACCGGTTATAGTTTATCGGTACCCGATTTGGAAAATATCCGACATGACTCAGTAGTGCTGTAACCGATCATCTGATCGGCATACGATCCCGATCCGATCATGCATGATCGGGATCGTTTCTGCCGATTTCCGATCATGCATAAAAATCGGAAGATCGGCAAAAACAATTTTTTTAAATTAAAAATTTTAAAATATCGTTTTTTTTTCTTGGGAAAATGATCCCAAAAAACATATTTTGGGAAAATAAATGAATACCAAAGCAACATATATCCATATGAATAAGCCCAAGGTTATCTTGTATGCCCAGGTAGCAAGCCAACGTTGGACCAACGTTGGAATCTCGAAACTCGTTGGATGTTAAAATCTGGTTGGATATCAACGTTGGATTAACGTTGGATTATCGCAACTCCTTGGAAGTTGAAATCTGGTTGGATATCAACGTTGGTCCAACGTTAGAAACTCGAAACCCATAATACGTTGGACAAACTTGTTGGACGATGGATCGATAATGGTCCATCGTTGGTCAAACACATTGTAGCAGCGTCATTTGGGCGTACACAAACATCGATGGTCCAACGTTGCTAGTCAACGTTGGAGCAACGTTGCGAAAAAAAATGGCCAGCATTGGTCCAACGATGGACCAACGTTTGTTTGCTACCTGGGTGGGTATGCTTTCATTTCAAACTGATTACCTCTCCTTTTTACAAAATTACTCGCAGCGATTCTAAAAGGTTACTAAGCTCAGTCCCATGTGATTAATTTGACGTAACCTTTCAGAATCGCCGCGAGTAATTTTTATTTATTTTATTTATTTATTTTTTTTATCCGATTCGATCCGATTTCTATCATCGATAAAATTTTGCCGATCCGATCAACCGATCCGATCATCAAGGTCAGTTACAGCACTATGACTCAGCCTTAAAAATAACCCAGAATTTGGACGGAAAGACAAAGACACTATAGCAGCGCGATTTGTCGCTAAAAAAAGCCACATTTTGCAGGAAATACATTTTGTCATTACATAGCGAACAGACGATTCCGGCGAGAAGCCCGCACGCATTACTCCTCACATGCGAGAGCGCGCGCAGGAGTGATACGAACACGTTGTTGTGTACACTGGAGCGCACGCAGCACTAAATGGAATTATGGGATCGCCGATTAGCTTCCGGGGTCATCATTGCAGCGATATATGTCAACGGAATATTTCACAGACAGGCTCCAAAATTGGGCAAAGCCAAAAATCATAAATTTTGGGTAATCTTTTTTGATCAAATTATATTCAATGTGCCAATAGTTTATTAACTAAAGCCTTAAAGGTACTTAAAACTAAAAGCGAAACAAATTGCCAATAGTTTTTTCAATTCTAGATCCGTCGGCATATTTTTGTTTTTTAAACATCTTATTAAAAAATTTAAAAAATTTTAAATTCTTGAAAATCTGAAATCTGTACATTTTGTCACTAGACAGTAGATTACACTATTTTGAAGGCTAATTTCTCACTTTTGCACGATGATCATGGAACTGAGGTTTATCACTTTTAAAAAGGAGATGATAAAGTTGATATTAGATTCACATTCCTCTTCAAGTTATGAAAATTAAAACAATTATATAGTCACAAACCGAACGTCTAGTTTACAGTTTATTGCATCAAATTGGGTAACTGTGATCAGCGCCGTACCGTACGGCGCCTGGTTAGGTTACAAATTGGGTAGGTGAAATAGGTTAATAATAGTGAAACCTTACCTTAGTTTGTTAGAATTACACCGTAATTGGTTCAATCGGTCGTTGAGCACATTTGTAATGATTATCACTTCACAATCGCTAGTTTCACTTACCAAAAGTGTCATGTCTCATTAGACATAAGTTGATAATACGTTGATAAGTTGATAAAATACAGAGCTTTGTTTTGACTTTTGCAATTTAATTTATAGTCGATGTACTGATGTGACGTGCGTGCGCGCGCGCGGCCGGCCGGCCGGCGCGGCCGGCCGCGCCGGAGTTAGTCGACTAGGTCTATATATAGGCAATGCGCCAGTTCAAGGGAGCGTCGCCAGGCTAGGCCGCGCCGGGCGGGGCGGCGTCAGGGTAGCTAGCTCGCCGTCCAGGTTCCTCAGACCCGCAGCGGCTCACGGGTACGTACCCGTACCTAAATCAGACGACCCGCCTCAATCATTTTTCAATTCATTTCTGCAGCGCCATCTACGGTGACATGAATATAACAAGTTGACCGAATAAATATTATGGCGTTATGGTTGAAAGCAAAGCTTGTGGACAGACTGAGGCGTCAATCCGTTTTTGCGATTGGGGGGGAAATTAAAACAATTTCCAGAGTGACCACTGAGAGAGCTAAAAGCCCTACATTGGCATGCCCGGAAGTTTTATTATGCGCTCATTGAAAGTGACTTGATGGCTCGAAGACGAAGACCTGACTTTGGGGGGCACCCACATTTGGGGACAATAATGGGCCCCCGGAAGCTTTTTGATTTCAGACATTTGCAACTCCTATCATGGGTGTTAAAATTGTATAAAATAGTGAACCTACTCGTAACGTATTTCTAAAGGGCATAGCGAGGAAAAGATTGAGCCTTGCAATAGATGATCCTGTATAGGCCTACTATAGAGCCATCGATATAGTCTAGGGCATTGAGCTCCCATGACACTAAGCAAGGGCGTCAACAACTTCTCAAAAGTGGAGAGGAAGCGAAGTGACCGAGCGGGGGTGGGTGTGGGAGGGGGTGTCCCCCTCCCACAGTAGGGAGCTTTTGTATTTTTGGGCGTGAAATTGTGCGATTTGGTGCACACCTGAGACGGCAATTTCACGTAATATGAAGTATATAATATATATTAGTATGGATTATGGAACCAAACATACATAATGACAAAGGGAGGGGGACAATCTCCTCCGCTTTCAAATGTGGAGGGACATGATATTCCAATTTGATTTCGTTCAGCGCATATGGACCGATTTGACTGAAAGATATATTATTTCAGATTATTTTATTTTCTGTGACGGTGTACTATAGATGAGGGTTTAATAAACTTCGTTTGAGAAATTACACTGCCGAACATTTTTCGAAAATTCCCGCAATCGAAATGAAACTTGCAATATGAGAAACTGTATGCGCGCGGCAAAAAAAGAGATTTACTGTCCTTTTCAAACTAAAAAAACCCAGCTATTTTGGAGATTAGTTATTGATAAATGTGTCTTACCCCTCTTTGGCATCATATCACTCGATTTTTTTCTTCCTCATTTTCGGAATTATTGGGGGCGAAATGATATGTTCGCCCCCCCCCCCCCCACCATATCTTCATTGGGGGGGGGGGGGGGGCGCAACCGCCCCCTGCCCCCCCCCCCCCCCCATGATTGACGCCCCTGCTTGTGGAATTAAGGTCCCTCATGAGTAGCTTATGAGTATGTCCTAAATTAACAAACTCGTCAGATAACTATAATACTGCAGACATAGTCATTAAAAAATGGACCATTGTCCAAATCCACAAAACTATGCGTTTCTCACATACTTTGTTGTATTCGTGTTACCAATAGAAGCACGGAGCAGGTTTTGGATTTTCTTATATTCCCTTTCATTATAATGATATTTACAATTTTAAGTATTTGAATCTTTAATTATCCACTGGAAAGTTATAACTGTGTGAAAAATCAGTTCAATGCATTTTTGCTAATTACTCCGACATAATAACATCCATTTAACATCAAATGTTTTCACATTCTTGACATTAATTACTTATTGGATATTTTATAAATTTATATCAGATAACAACAACAAAAAACCCATGGACCCTAATAGGGTCCATGACCAACAATTAATCACTTATTGCAAATGTCAACAAAGTTACTAGATCCCATTATATTGAGCCGTAAACCTAGATCCGCGCCATGCGTGCCAATTTAGAGGGCGGTTTACGTGTACGTATAGGCTAGCTTGCGCACATCGTGTATTTCGTACCGTGCGCAAGGCGTTCGAAACATGGCACCGCGGGTATATAATTTATGATTTATTGATCCAAACCATCTTTCATCGAAGGTTATTCAACTTTTGAAGGGCCTGTTTTCCCGGTCATTATTATATATCATAACATTCTTGTCTGGCGTTGCTATGAAGGCAATGTAACAACATTTCTTTTTTTTTTGGGGGGGGGGTGTGGTTTCCACCAGTGTTGAAACTGAATCCGCACTCCCTATACCCCACTCTTTCACTCTGTCCATTTACTCATGTATTTGACACGTCGGAAGCCGGAAAGAAGGGAGAGGGGGGGGGGGGGGGGGAGGGGGAGTGGGGAAACTGTACATTTTGGGCCAATGGTACCCTAAATTGTGGCAAATCATGTCTTTTTCGGGCAAAGGGTGCCTCTGGCAATATATTGTTGAGGCAGATATAAGTGGTGAAAGCCCCTCTCTTGTTTCCCTTCTCGGGTAAACTCCCCATAATAATATTGCAGAAGAATGGTTATTATTTTGGGCATATACCTCAGATCAGAGCCCTTGGCTAGATTGCTAATTTAAAATGTGTATGTATACTGTTACCAAAGAGCTATTATAAATACACTAGAGTCACAACTGATTCAAATCCTTTACTATAGAAGTTCCAAGCCGCCGTGGTCAAGTATGCATAAATCTCTCTTGCATGTGGAAAACAACGATGTTTCGTACTAATAGGTATTAACAACTTTTCAAAATAAGGTGTGCTTTGTTATAATCACTTTCCGCAAACCCGAATTCAACTATATTCAATGATAGCAAGTGCGCGCGAAATAAGATATGTGTGAAAATCGAAATATTAATAATGAAAAATAACGTTGTTGGCATTTATTCGCATTTTTGTAATATGACCTATCATCAAAAGTTATACCTGAAGATCATTATTATATAAAATCATATGTCGGAAAGAATCGGAAAATGGAGAAATTTGAGACAAAGAATGATATTAACTTTAGCAATTATCACGATTTTTCCCAATTCATGCAAGTAATACTTATATTTGTATATTCCAATTGACAAGGACAATGTGTCTACCAATTAAAGGTAATCAATACAACGATACAATATTCACAATCTAAGGAACAGTATTTGAATTATCAGTGATTCTTGACATTTCAAAATCTTCATTTGTTAATAAGCAAGTCGTTGGCTTCAGTCTTGGCGGCATCGAAGATCGAACTTCAGATAAACCGCAATGCCCACCGTTTCTTTTTTCCGTCTTTAATATGTAACTCCATATTATTCTATAGTAACTCCTTGCTGTAACTGTATACGCCCATGACTGAATGGTTCTAATGATGTGTCAGATTTTCTCGCTTCTGACGGCCAGCGGATAATTATACAGTGATTCTGGCTGATATAATATTTGCCTATAGTGGTCGAGGGGGGTTCGGCTGTAAGGAAACCTGACAAAAGCCCTCATAATCGCTATTCAAATTGCGCAACGGATAAGTTCCTCGTGGGTCAGTCAATAAAGGCAGAACAATAAGTTCCTTGCTCAATGGCTGGTGTCAAAGGTTGAAACGCGGAGTGGGCTTCGATCAGTAAATACAATCTGTCAATATACTATGTAGACTATACTTAACCTATATATGGGACTGGCATTCTTATTACACGCACGCATATTCTGATTTTCATGTATTATATTCATTCCTAGGCTATAGGAAACAGCAGATATTATTGCGTATCCACCTTCCACTTCTTCTAATAGTTCAAAAGTTGAACGTGTGTATACCTTCTCGGTCGTTCACGTCTTATAAACGTGCTTGCTGCTTTACATTTTTCATCATTATAAAACTCGAGTTCATGTCCGACCGCCTCTTCAGAACGCAGCGATCAAGCCTCATTCATACTGCAGATGACCGAGTCACGTCGCACGAATCTGCGATCGAGTTACGACTGTATTGTTTTGCTGATCTAGTGATGACCAATATGATCTCGAGTCACGAAACGCTGATCGAGTTGTGCATGGCTGCTTTATTTATCGACTGAATAATACTGTGATGGCTTGATGACCATTATACTATGCTCCAATTAAATATCCGCCGTTATTTGATCGTGATAAATCTATATTAATTTAGAAAATAGCATGTTGTGGATGGACAGTGAACACGGTGAATGTGACCTTGAAGGTTGGCTGATTTTGTTCATTAACGGTGACCATCACGGTGATCCAGATTCGCGTAAATTTTCGTGAATAATTACTACATGGGCAGAAATGGTCGAGTAAGTATTATGTTAATCAGCTTGATCAACTACATGTATTTATACTAGAATGATACATGAATATTATATAATCCATTTACACTGGAAATATGTGGTGGTTTAAAAGATATGTTGATCTTTCGTCTAAGGCAAAGCAATATATTGCATTATAATGCACTTACAATCACAACACAATATTGTCACCATTTGTTTCGGGTGTTTTGGGGCATAGGCGCCGGAAGTGGGGGGGGGGGGGGGGGGGGGGGGGGGGCAGGGGGGCAGCCGCCCCCCCCCCCCCCCCCCCAAACTAAAAAGTGGGGGGGGGGGGCAAAACACGTTTTTGCCCCCCCAAAAAGCACCCCCCCCTCAAAAAAAAAAGAAGAAAAAAAGAAAGAAAGAAAAAGGAAAATAAAAAATGTAATATATCAGCCAATACTTGTTAATTCTAATGTTAAAGGGGCAGTTTAGTTTTGGTAGGACTGAACTTTAGTAGCCAAAACCTGCACAGTAACATTATAAACTAATAGTTATAACTCCACCATGCTCGAAAGGTATACAAAATTACAAACGACTAAGTAAAAAGCCTGTTATCATTCAAAAAGAGCCATTAAAACACAAGAGGGCGCTTTTTAAAAAGGCATTGGTTTCGACCATTTTTCATACAAAATTATGCATGTGATGTTTTATTGATATAATGATTAGATAGAGACATCATCAACAACTATTTCAAAAACGTTTTTGAAATTTTTTGAAAAAGTTTAAGCATTTTTTTATTTTTTTCTAAAAATCATCTAATTATTTGGGCCCCTAATAATTATAGGATCAGATATATTTATTGATATTTCAGCCGTTTCTGGGTCGATTTTGACCAAATAAAGTTTATTCTGCCATTAAAATTGCATGTTCTCTCAAATTCGACACTCAGTTTTTCATTACCTCACAAAAAAATTGTGACGTGCAGCGCCCTCTACCAAAACTAAACTACCCCTTTAAAACACTGAGTTATACATCCATTCTGCCCCAGCCCTCGGTCGCTTCGCTCCTTTCGGGACTCATTTTTAGCTGTAAGCTATGATGTTGGATCATACAAATGTGGCATATGGTTTATGTTTGTATGCACCAGATTGCACCATTTCAAGTATAAAAATGCAAAATCTTCCCCTTGGGAGGGGGATACCCCCTCCCAAACCCTCCCCCTCTGGCTCTGCCACAGCCCTCGGTCGCTTCGCCCCCTGTATGGGACTCATTTTTGGATGTAAGCTATGTTATTGGATCATGTTTTTATATGCACCAGATTGCACAATTTCAAGTCCCAAAATGCAAAAGCTCCCTTGACCGTGGAAGGGGGGGGGGGGGGGGGGGGGCAACCCTGTGAGTGTGGTTGGGCATGAGCCCCTAAACACATAAACCGTGAGCCCCCTTTGGGTTTTGCCCCCCCCCCCCCCCCCCCCCCAATCCAGAACTGCTTCCGGCGCGCCTGTTTTGGGGTCTTAGATAAATGAGCACACATAGAGAATATTTCGACCAACAAGATGGCATATTATAACTCAATTTGGCAAAAATAGACCAAATCGCCCTTCTCACAGTCTCACCCGATAAGTTTGTCATTCTCCCCACGAACACGATTAAACGTTGGCAATCTGTAATACATGATAATGATAATCTGATTTAAAAAGAGCAAAGAAAATGGGATTCCAACGGGATTCGAACCCGAGACCTCCGTATTGTCTCGGAGGTCTCGGGTTCGAATCCCGTTGGAATCCCATTTTCTTTGCTTTTTTGTAATCACATTATATATTTCTGGCCAGTTTCTCTATTATGTTTGAATTAATAATGATAATCTGATAATAATAGGTTGAGTGACTTACATCGCGTATTTCTGTCATCTACTTTTTCTTTATTTGCAGGATTCTCGATCTGGGGCATGAAGTGCTCGTATCCAAGTAGTAGCCCCCGGAAACGTCAGGATAAATGATTTCGCCTTTCGTCATTCTGCAGTGGTGTCGGACTCTCGAGACAAAAAGGACCTAACACCGACCAGTAATGTGTTCCCGGACAACATCATATTTATAGGCGAGAAATTGAACCATCTGCTTAATCTAAATGCAAGTTAATTTGCAGCTTGTATGAACAATCGGTCAACAACATAAACATGCCATTAATGTACTACCTGTAATGTGCTGCGCCAAAAAAAAAGTATTGTTATAGACCGAGAAAGTTATTTGTCCCCAAGGACATCCTCGTCATTACATCTCTAGACAGACATTATTAATTTAGGAAATTATAAATACGAAATGGCATTGGTGATGTGCCTTATGAAGTCGGACCAACGAAACTCTTGAAAATACACTTATAGCTTATTCCAAGTGCCTAGCTAGTCTGGTATCGAAATAAATATGCGAACAATCTCGTTCAGGACGTGTAGAAGTAAACTAACGTTATGGCCGACGCTAGCCATTGTGTGCGTAGTCTTTTACCTTGCCACAACATTTTCTTTCATGGTGAAGGATCACTCCATTTCAACGCTTGGATTCGTCCACAACTCGGACAGACGCATCGGTCGGTTTCTTCGGAATACGGTGCCCGGCCACGGCAGGTGGTCACCAGCGTGGTCGTCATGCGACGCCGATGTCGAGGTCATAAACAATGCATTGCTCGGTGACGGGTGCTTCTTCCGCGATCGAATCCAATGCGAGGGCATGCCGACCATCCACTCGGCATTCGCTGACGTTGTCGAGAAGAACGTCCTGTTCATCGCGACTCGATTCCGAGACGACGCGTGGGTCAACGATACCTTCATCTGCGAATTCCCGGGCGGCAACTTATCGGTCGCCGATCCTGTCGCAATCGACGATCGCAGCATGGGAAACCAACCACAGTATATTTCAATCATCACCTGCCCGATACCGAAAATATTTTATGAGTCGTACCTGCCACAGAAAATGCTTCCAGATAAATTCGCAGTGCATCTCAAGAAGAGGGGACATGCCTTGCAGGAGTATCGCAATATACCATTATGTAAGTCCGGCTGGAAGAAAGCGCACTATCTCTCCATCTGCACCATGGTCAAGGATGTTGACGAATATTTCGAAGATTGGTTGCTCTACTATCGATACATGGGTGTGGAGCACGTGTACGTCTACGATAATTCCGATCGCGGCACTCTGCTAGCCGTCCTCGATCGCTTCGTCAAGCTCGGTTTCGTCACCGTCATCCCGTGGTCACAAACCTTCACGCCGACCAAGACCTACCTCGAGGTGCAAATAGCTCACGAGAATGACTGCCTCTGGCGACATCGACACGACACGGAGTGGATGCTAAAAATAGACGTAGACGAGTTCGTCCAGCCTCTCTTCGAGAGGGAGACGAAGCTAGTCGATTTCCTCCGCAACTTCGAGAAGACGCTGCCGCCCTCGATTGCCGTCATCCGCGTCCGCAACTGGTTTTTCTCGCGTCCGCCGTCGAACGTCGGCAAGCAGATCATGACGGCCAATTCCGTTATCGAGAGGAACCCGTGGCGCAGCCCCGAGCCGACGGGGGAAGGGCGTGGTCGCGAGAAGTGCTTCATCAGACCGAAGAAGGTGCACTACTTCAAGATCCACGCCGTGAAGCTGGGAGCCGAGAGTTTGACCCTTGACCCTTACACGGAAATGAGGCTCGTTCATTACCGCAGCGAAAACCCGCGTCACAGGAACTTCCACATACACAAGTTCGTACCAGACACGAGTATGGTGATGCTATGGCGGGCAGTTAATCGATGGGTACTTTACACTAAAGATAGAGTTGTTGTTTATGGGTATAGGAAGCATAGATACAAGACCTAGACATTATTATTTGAGCATGTTGAAGGAATTTATCTTTAAATACTTTTTTAAGGACTGCATGAGACAATAATTCGTATAAATCAATGTATTGTTGTTGTTTTTACTTTGCAACTTTCATCGAATTTTGCCTTAGACAACAATATGAAAATAGATAAATTTTGTTTAACATGCGTTGTTTTTAATAATATCAGCGCTTTAATGGAAATTGCATGGGTGTCACAACAAGCTATAAGCTATATGGCTTGACACCCAAAGAAAATTGTATATAAAGTTTAATTGTGTATATTTTCAAACTTTGAAATAAGTATGGTCTTATTGGTTGCAATAATGAAATTTGTTTCTTCATTTCTTTAACAGAGAGCGCACAATGAGTCAGAATTATATTACTTTAATAATTTGCTCACGATTGTTTATTTCATGACAATGATGATGTCGTGCTAATGAAATAATTATGCAGTAGTTATCTCTATCTTCTCCATAAATATAAGTATTCCTCTATATTTTAATATATTTATCTATCCTTCTATCTATCTATCTATCTAATAGAAAACTAGATAGGCTATCTATTTATCTATTTTGTAATTTAAATATATATCTTTCTATATAACTATCTACCTTTTCATAGAAAATGTAATAAGGACGCTCACTTGATGCATTTCTCCAACAGTTACTAATTTAATTATTTATTTATATTCACTTATCCCTTTTTTCTGCATAACAAAATATATATCGTGTAAAAAAACAGGATAACAAGCCCCACCACGACCATCATTATTCTCATGTTTAGGTTTTTTTTAATGAATTTGCATATATTTAGCTAACACCATGGTAACATAATTAATGTCTATCTGAACAGGGCCCCATTGCAGAAAGAGTTGATATTGATTGTAAAGTTGCAGGACCAACGGGCCCTATATATATATCTGTGATGTTATTTAGGTATTTTTCGTTATTTTTACTTTCTCGAAGATAGTGATGTTATAAATAATTATGTGCATGTAATTTATTCGTATTGTATGTTCTAGTGTAGATATTATAATCCAGCAACGAGTTTATGTTCCAAATATTTTCTGAAATCTTGTTAGCTCTATATATGAGGTATATTATGGGCCAGAGATTTGTATAAGTTATACTTCATATCGTATAACTCTTTGAGTTATGTATTTAAGTTATAATATTTATTATGATTTATAAGCTTATACGTGTATATTATGATTTATATGCTTATGTTGGCGCCGTATATGTGAATATACAATGTGTTTGACCTGGAAAATAATATACATACCTACATTATTCCAGTACATATTTTTTTTTTATTACAAATTTGTAACGATTTATTAATTTATAGCATCGCACAATAAAATAAAAGTAAATAGTTTTGTTTGTCTTTGGTATGTAGTGGGTAGGAGTGAATGTTTTAGGGGCCTTACAAAGTTAAACAAATTCCAAACATCCAAATAAAATTTGGATAGAGCTCACCCCACCCACCCACCCCCCTATCCAATTTTGTTTTTGGAAATCCATCTCTGGCCGACATGGACAGAAAACTCAAATCATATAATGAATTTGTTAAATTCATTATATGATTCGAGACAAGTAAAGTGCAGTTGTTGACACTAAATCTTTATTTTGGTTTTTTTTTCCAATTTTTTTTCCAATTTGTTATCCAAAATGACCCACTTCCAAATCTTATTTGGATGTTTGGAATGTGTTTAACTTTGCAAGGCCCCTTAGGAAAAGTATACATCCGTATCAAAATATTGATTGAAATAAACTGAAATCTAAAATGTATAACTTTCATTATATGAACGCTACATGTGTTTATCATTGAGTGTAACCTTTCAGTATGTTCAACATCTCAGTCCACATACCAATTATTTTTTACTGTACTTTCTTTTCTTTTTGGTATATTACATTTATTAGTACGGCCATAAAATGAGCAGTGGCGTTGCGTTGGCTTCCCGGGCCCGGGGGTGTCACTGCACAATGACCATGTATCGTTCACAATTTTGCAAAAAACGAAACAGCGAAAAAACAACATTTTATGAATTTGTTCGCGGAGACAATAAAAAAGGGTAACACTTTCCTGGAAATATTCGCGAAATGTGACAATAGGGTACCTTTTCGTATAGGGCCACAAATTGTATTTGGGTAAATGTGTACTCGAAATGCAATAACTGGGGGCATTTTTGAATGCCGGTTTGTACCCGTTTTTGTGTTTAAAAGGGGGTACTGATATAGATAATATGGGAGTACTTTGATGGAAGTTGACATGTGGCAATTATAAATTAGATGATTACAAACTTAAATTCCGGTTGCCATGCTTGCTGGGATAATCATATTTAGCAAGTGCATTAGTATGTTGAAAGTCTGATTCCCAGCTTTAACCCTGAAATGCCCCTGGCCTTGGGGCTTGGACCTTGACAGAGATCTTTATATAGAATCTTTCGAGATCTAGTATAAACGTGAACAATGCCTCATCAGTGAAAAGGACAGGATAAATGCGCTTTCTGTGTGTAACTATACGCATGAAAACAGCGCATCCCTGGAGTTAAAGGGGACCACCAGGCAAAGAACTACACATTAGTATATGTTTTGGTACTGTTTTGTGATATCAAATAGATACCCAACATTTTGCAAAGGGTAGTGTAATTCATAAACAAAGCAATTAATTTCCACCACTTACGGAACCACTGCTATTTCCTGGTTCCATACGGGCCAACCATTTGCGAGTGCGCCAATGCTATTCACGCGCACGTTTGTTAACAATAGATTCCCGGGCGATTCTTTCGCTCTGCACACGTTGCAATTCACCGCACACATATAGCAGTCTGCGTAATTCAGACCGCATGAACGCATGCCTTAGAATGGTGATGCGTTTCCAATTGTATATATTTTTTCTAGAAACATATTTTTGTGAACTTGTTGATGGAGTGGAATACTAAAGATGTTACCTTAATTTAATAAGAATATTATTTTTGGGTGGTGGTACCCTTTAATACTGAATGCATTGTACTTGTAGTCCTTGAAGTTCATTCACGTATAACTTCCTACTGTGTACGTGCAATACGTGAATTGAAATCACATATTTTGCACAAAAGATGCAATACAGTCAAAGGATGGTTGGGATTCGTCATTTGCCTTTGCAAGATCTCTACACAAAAACACGGCAATTTTTTTTTTCAAGTAATGTTCAAGGAAAACAAAAGTCAGAGCCGTTCAGATTAGAGTCATATGTTTAGTGGATATCAAGTTCTGGGCCCCGTTGCAGAAAGAGATACAATTGATTGTAAGTTAGAATTAATTGTAAGTCAGAACATGTGAGAACTACATGCGCAAATCTGATTGTTTAAAACGCGCACATGTTCGGACTTACAATCAATATTGTAACTTACAATTGATTGTATCTCTTTCTGCAACGGGGCCCATTCATCCAGTAATTTGTTGAGGCTGAATGCAGAGGAAACGGAATTCCTGAGCATGAACGCCTAGTTATGCTAACCTTTTTCACCTTGTACTTCAATATATAATTACAATTATACTTCTGTCATAATTATTCGCATTATTTAGGATGTTCTATTGTAAATTGAAACGGCTGCCACTTTGGACGCCATCTTGGATTTGGAAATAGTCACAACAAATTTGTCACGGCTCTGAAATATTTTTCCCATTAAAATTACTTGAAAAAAAAGCCCAACCTTCCTTTGATTGTATTGCATATTGTGCAAAATTGCACGTAGTATTACGGTCTTTCTTGATTCCGCTTCAAGGCCTACTGACGATGCATTTAGTAACTCCAGGGATGTGCCTTTTTAATGCGTACATAGTAACTCAAAGGAAGCGCATTCATCCTGTCCATCACGTTTTATTCTAGTAATGGATCTCTGTCAAGGTCCAAGCCCCAAAGGGCATTTCAGGGTTAAAGCTAGAATTCAGACTTTCAACATAGTAATGCAAAAAATATTTTGTGTCCCTTACCATCCCCCCCCCCCCCTCCCAACCCCCCCCCCCCCCCCCCCCCCATCCACCCACCTGCTGGGTTGGTCGCTTCGCTCCCTCGTCGAAGATGGTCGACTATGACGTGTTAAAATATCCCCCGGTGAAGAACTTTAGAATAACAATATGTTTATGGATATTTCAGCCGTTTCTGAACAGATTTTGATCCAATAAAGTTTATTCTGTCATTAAAATTGTATGTTCTTTCAAATTTGACAGTCAGTTTTTCATTATCTCACAAAAAAAAATATCGGGGGCACTTCGGGAAATACCAATACTCAACGGTACCTTTAACTAAACCGCAAATTAATGTAAATAATGCTTATAATAATCAAAAGGGCGAATTTGAGGCCAGAGTTCTGTTGTAATTCATGAAGCTAGGGTAACCATATAAGTCCCTAACCCTAACCCTTACATATAGAACGAAAAGTTATTAACTAAAATGGTTGATCTTTGTTTCATTTTCTCAGTAATATAATTCTCATCCAATGAAAATTGTCGTTTCCCCATATAATTAAGTATCCGTTATGATGATCTGAAAGTGGTCTCAAAAACATTGAACATTTTGAAAAGCTGTCTGTAAGTCAATGAGATGGCGTGCACACAGCTTTTCAACTTTGTACAGGTTGTTCAAACACACCAAACAATGATACATACGCTCCAGCTATCTTCTAGCTGCTACAATATGAACGAATCCATGGCACAGGTTTTGAACTGTTCGAAACAAAATGTGCCAAGAGTTTTATTCAACACCCAGTATTGACAGTACAAAACCCACACAACACATACACTGATTTTATGAGAAATAGGTTACCATATGGATACGATGACGCTACCCATGCGTGACCATGGTCCTGGCCTGGGCATTTAAATTTTAATTTTCATTTTCAAGCATCCGAGCGGTCGTTTCATTTAGTAGGCCAACTAGTGATTACTGACCCTCATCAAATGGTCACTCATCTGTGCACCCCCCAGTTGAATGGGTATCAATGACATGTCTACGCCCGTGCTGCGTGCATCTATAGTTTGTAAAAAAAAATCTTTACATCTCTTGAACGTGCCTTTCGCCTCATCACAATACTCAAACTCCTAAACGTTGTATCAGTTTGTAGTCAACTAGTGGTGAATTAGCCCACGTATTTCGATTGGTTGTCAACGATCCAAAATGTTTGCTCGATTCGGCGCTGGTCAATTGTCGGTCTCCCTTCGCAGATCGACCAACTACTGGCCGAAATGCCCACGGTGGAATTCGCATCAGTGGTCATCGACGGCCTTCTTGACAACGATTAAGCAAAACTCTACAGGCGCTTTCTCTGACAAAAACAAAATTCCAGGCGAAACCTCGAGTTCAGCGTCAGCTTCAGCCGCGGTCTCGGCTCCGTTTTCAGGCGTGGCTCACTGCACGGAACCCATGTTCGGCCCGAAAGTCCTGCACGCCTTCAATCACGACGCCCCACTCTTCGAAGCGTGGAATGACATCGTTCCCATTTCGTGGTCATCGACGTCGGGTGATGGCCTCTGGGTCTGTGTGCGGTGGTCGGACGGTGAGACTCAGAGGTACCCGGCGGTTTGGCTCCAGGATAACTGTCGATGTGAGAAGTGCCACAACTCGGTGACGCACACGAGGAATATGTACCTCACTGATATGGATTTTAAGGTAATTACGATTATAATGTAGATGTAGAGTAAAAACCTGTCTCAGTGGCCACCTGTCTATAGTAGCCAACCTGCCTAAAGTGGCCACAAAACTTAATCCCCTGCTGAGAAATACAATGTTTGGGATTTGGAACCTGTCTACAGTGGCCACTTTTCTTGTTTAATAATGATAATATCCTCGATTTATATAGCACCTATCACGATTGTAATCATCTCTAAGCGCTTTACAATTATATTATTACCCCAGTCATCGGATACATTCTGCAATCAATCCTGCACACAGAGTGCACGTTTTCCACTCCCTGGGGAGCATTCCAGCCACGGACAACCTTGAAGACGCACACAATGCTAAGGAACTACGTTCCATCCTTCCGGGTACCTATTTATACACCTGGGTGGAGAGCAGCAAATGTGAATACATTTTCTTGCTGGACGTCGTCACTGTACATAGGTTTGACTCACCCCTGCAAGTCAAAAATAATACTCGTCCCGCGTAGCACTAATTTTATTCACTAGATCAACGTCTTTAAAGAGTTAATTTGACCTCTTCTTTACCGTAAAATGGAAGCCATGCACGGCTGGTAAATTTACTTGCAGTCCTACAGCCAACGTATTTAAGTTAAAACATCTTATAACAGTTATTTTCCTTCTGATTATTAATCTGTGGGGTATGTTGAATGATATCCAGGGTGAAGTGAACATGTCACCCTTCAACAATATTCTTATACAGACTTGCATGGGTGATTATTGTTAGCATTATGTTGCCAATACGAATCCCCAAATAGCTAGAAATTAGTCGCTTTTTGCCAAGAGCCCTATTTGTATTGTTTCTTGACATATAATTCCTCATTCCTCGTAATTCCATGCAGCTGTTCATGTTTTATTCATCATTCTTCATTGACCACCGATTAGATAAGCAGATATAAAGTGACTTCAATTACCATTGATCCCTCCATTTCCAAATATATTATTTACCATAATTATATGATTGTAGTTTTCATTGTACATCTATTTCAATTTATTTCACACATGTAAACCTTGTATTTTTTGTACAATGCTATGTATTTAAATTTTGTTTGGAAATGAAATAAACTAAACTGAACTGAAACTGAACCATATCATGGCCCCGTTGCAGAACGAGTTGCATGCAATAGGTGGTGAACACTAAACATGCAATTAATTGCAAGTCAGATCATGTGACTAAATGTGTCTGATCGGTTCAAAATAATGTGCATACTTTCTTACATGCAATCAATTGCAACTCACAATCGCGATTGCAAAGTTCTTTTAGCAACGAGGCCCTTAAAGGGTGGGGCTTTCCGCAAGGATTACCGTATCAATCAGTAGTGATCGCCATTATAAACACGATGAATAGAGCTTTAAACACGATGAATAGAGCTTCTTCTTTTTTTCTATCGACCCAATTTCTTCACTATCTTCATTCTCCTAACTTTTATAACTTATTATTCGAGTGGTATGCTATTTTAAAGGGATCTAGTTATTTTATTGACTGGTGCAAAAAGTGAAGAGTGATGAATGTTTGATCTGATATTATCCACTGCGTAATGTGTGAACATTTCACGTTAAATGAATGTTATATGGCCGAGTGATGAGCAAAAATGCAAAGTGATATTGGCGAACTGATTTTGACCACAGTTTCAACTTTCGAGTGGATAATTAAAAACCCGAACTCTTCAATCGTAAATACATTTTAACGTCAGGAAAATCGAATAACCGAAACCTGTATCTTGCTTCTATTGGTAATACGAATACAACAAGGTAAGTGAGAACCACTAAAGTCAAAAGTAAAGATTTTGGATTTGGACAATGTAACTGGATCCTTTCAACAATATCATTTAAATGGAATTATACGCGACAATGATCGAGCCCACAGGGTGAGCTCGTTCCATTATAAATGTAAGATGTAATACACTCAGATCGTGCGTGATTGAATTATTTATTTTTCGTTTAAAAATGCGTCCAAAAAAAAAAAGTATAAGCAGTGTGATTTTTTTTTTTTTACCAACGGCTAGATTGCCCATTTTTAGATGTGCCAACATGGCACTCCTGAGCCCCGTTGCAGAAAGACTTACATCGATTGTGACTAAATGCGCAAATCTGATTTGTTGAAATGTGCACATTTTCTTCCGATCGATTGTATCTTTCTGCAACGGGGCCCTGGTATTCCATAGGGTCCAAAAGTTGAATTAAAACAAAATTATTAAAATACAAGACCCCAAACAAGACCCAAAATAAATCGTCCTCAACGGATAACATCTTTTGTATCGCCTCATTGTCAAAAGCCCGAGTACCCACGTCTGTGAAAAGTATTATGTAATCATGATATACTATAAGTTACGTAGAATATAAAGAAAGGGATATCTCTACAAGTAGTTTGAGGTTACGTCAAGCTTAAATGCATCCTTTAAAGTATGTACAGTGTAAGTAACAAAAAAACGAAACCGGACTCGTAATAGGTTATAAATCCACATTCTAAATAATGTTGTTATCAGTGTCATGTTCAAACTTGGGAAATTGCCTTTAAAATGATATATCATACACTTTGATCACTTCAAGCTTCACTGAACGCGACCTTATTATCCAAATTCATGCAAAAACTACCCGTGTCCAGGTTTGCAGTTGTCGTGTTCCATCATGAATTATGGATAGGATGCGAAAATCAGAGTGTCAACAGATGCAGCCATTCACTAAACGAGAAAACTGCAAAATTTGACACGGGTAGTTTTTGCATGACTTTGGATAATTTGGTCGCGTTCGGTGAAGCGTAAAGTGAATGATATATGATTTTACCGGCATTTTCCCAAACTGTATCATGATACCATATATTTTGTTCATAATTTTGCATTTATTAGCTAGTAAAGTACAATTTCGTTTATTTGGTACTCACACTGTATAATGTACAATTTATTTGGGATCGTAAACAGAATGATCTAGTAACATTTTTAAAATCCACAAAACCCACTATGTTCTCACATACCTCACTTGAATCGTATTACCATAAGAATCATGGAGCAGGTTTCGTTTTTTTTTTTCTTTTTGAAATAATCTCTGTTTATAAAGATAGTTACTGCGGATTTGAAAGTATACAGGGAGACTTTCATCCGTTTGAAAGTTAGTGCAATGAGTTAGCAAATATCACTTTATATTTTCACTAGTTTGGGTCAAATGATATTCATTTTCCCATGGAATTCATCTCTTAGTGGACATAATGGCCCGAATTCTCATCAGTGGCTCAACTTGAGCCTGGCCTAGAACGACAAAGACTGCTGGTAACTATAGGTTAAACCATTTTCCACCTGCAGACCTATTGTCCAGTAGCTATTGGTCCCCGGAGATATTCTTATTGTTTCGTTATATTATCCAGTCAATCCATTGAGTTCTGATTATAGGCATCGTGACAATGGGCCCTTTGAAATTCAGTCATAGTTTAGTCGGTCATCAGGCAAATTGCGTCCTGGCAATTGTATTGCTGGTGACCAGTTTTACTATGACTGAATTGCAAAGGATTATTGTCCTGATGCCTAAACGCAGAACTCGAGGGATTGACTGGATAATGAAAGGAAACAATTAGATTATCTCCGGGGACCAAAAGCGACAAGACAATATGCAAGTGCAAAATGATTACCCGTAGTCTTTGTCTTTTTAGGCCGGGCACAAGTTGAGCCACTGATGAGAATTCGGGCCAACAAGATTACAGACTAATGCTTAGAAAAATGAACACACCAGTGTCTCGCACCTATGAACTGTACCATTGTAAGTGTGTATAGAATCAATAAGTAAGGAGTTTCTGAATCTTTGCCTGTTTATACGAGGTGCGCGTAGCCTAAATCCAGCCAGTGCCGATCCAGTGCTAGACGCAAGTATTCATACTTGCGTCTAGCACTGGCTCGGCACTGGCTGGATTTAGGCTACGCGCACCTCTTGCGTCTAGCACTGGATCGGCACTGGCTGGATTTAGGCTACGCGCACCTCGTATAAACAGGCAAAGATTCAGAAACTCCTTACTTATTGAACAGTGGCTTAGCAGTGGCCTGTATCGCGCATGCGCATTACGATCTTTTTCTTGGTTTTGCATAGCCATTGTGAGGTCACAATACAATAGGGTTCACTGTACTATTTGTCCAGTGTTGATGCCTAGTATTAATGGTTAGACATCTTATCCCAGGCCAGTGCTAGGCCAGTGCCATGCAGGCGAGTGCTAGACGTATTATGAATATGGTGTATGACGGGCAGTAAGAGGGATTTTTCAGGCACTGACTTGGTAAAATTTGACAAAAATGGGAACCTGACATGACCTAGGACATCCTAAATCAAAAACTACTCGATCGAAATTACGGTTCTTGGTATCATTTTTCTTTGTAAAGGAACCTTATAAAGGAACCTAGTCAATCATCTGTCTTTATTACATCATGGCAATTATCCCGTTCCGGTTTTGGGGGGCCACCCTGTATAGTAGTCTAGGTTTCTGGACTCTATTTTACTCCTTTTCTCTTACATCTCGTTTTTTCCCCACATACGACATAATCGCAGAACGAGATTGTTTGCGCAAAGCTGATAGATGGCGCGATTCACAAATCGGAACGCCCGGTGAATATGTTGGCCCGAAATAGAGTGTTACCCATTGAAATACCACCAGATGCGCAGAACTCTCGTTGGTGGTGCTATAGGGGGATAGACATCTGATATACAGAACCGCAACAGGGTCGAGGAGGAAGAGCCACCGAGAAGCCTTTTGATTTAAAAACGTTGAAAAAACAAGTCTAAAATACTGGGGATATATCTCGCATCCCCCGGGATGTCTTAAAATCAGAATGTCAACCCCTCTTGTCCTGTAACGTACCATGCATGAGACTAATTTAATCTATCATTTTACAATTCATGGCACCGTTTACATATTGTACCCCCCCCCCCCCCCCCCCCCTTCCCCCAGGCGCACGTCTATGAGACTTTTATAGATAGCGATGGTCGAATCCTGTAATTTCTATCAGTTTTCAAGGGATTTGGTTCAATTCCGCAAATCTTATATACTTATAAAGTTAGTGGTCCATGCACTCATATCTTGTTGTATTCGTATTCATAGAAGAATGGAACAGGTTACATATTTGTTTTCTTCCTATCGTTAAACAGATATTTACGATCGAAGTGTTCGGATTTTTAAATATCCACTGGAAAGTTTTAACTGTAACTGTTAAAAGTCAGTGCAATGAGTAAGTGAGTATCACTTCGCATTTTCGCTCATTACATGCCCATAAAACCCACTTAAAGGGATCTAGTAATTTTGTTGACATGTGCAAAAAGTGATAAATGGTTGGTACAATGTATATTGTTGTTATCTGATATGTCCACAGGGTATTGTGTGAAAATTTCAAGTCGAATGGACGTCATATGGCCGAGTAATGAGCAAAAATGCAAAGTGATATTCACTACTCATTGCACTCACTTTGTACATGGTTTTCGCGGTCCAGTGGATAATTTAACATCTGAACACTTCAATCGTAAATATCTTTTTAACGAAAGGGAAATTTGAAAAACCGAAACCTGTCCCATGCTTTTATTAATACGAATACAACAAGGTATGAGGGCACCGCTAGAATTTAAAATGGATTTTGAGGATTTGGACAATGTTACTAAGTCCCTTTAACGTAAAATTTCCACGCACTACTAAGAGTGGACATAATACAATCACAACAATACACTTTTTATCAACCATTCATCATTTTTTGCGCATGTCAACATAGTTATTTGATCCCTCAAATATAATTTGTAATACAAACGTCCATAATGTTATGATTCATTTCACCGTTCACATCTTCTATATAACTCACACAGACGCACGTCCACGAGACCTCCATAGATGGCGATGGCCAAACTCTCTCAGTTCTCTGGAGCAATGGTCACCTCAGCGACTTCCCGACCAACTGGCTCAGGGGGAACCGGTTCGACCACACCGAACCTGACCCCATTGAGGGTGCAGCCCCCATGATGTGGGGGTCGGACGTCATGGATACGCCCCACTTCCGAAAGTACAGGTCATTATCATTAACATGATCATACTTGATATGAGTTATGAACACATACAAAAAGGTTCGAAATTGTAATGTTCAAAGTTGGAAAGCATAGTATGTATCATTACTCTACTCATGGCGTAGCTATAGGGGGGGGGGGGGGGCACGTGCACCCAAATAAGTTGACAAAAACAATACAAAACAAGGGGGGAATGTCTGTGAAAAAAAATAAAAAGAAATACATATGGTATGCCCCCAATAATTTCGTGACCCCCTCCCCCCCCCCCCCCCCCTCTCCCCCTTCTCTGTCAGTCAGCCCGACCAAGCTATACCATTGACTGTATTAGAAGTGTATGCTTATTTATTTGCAAATGTTGATCCTGGCAACCTAAAAGCTTACAACGCAAAGTGGACATGGTGAACTCGGAATTATTATCTTGTCTTGTTTGTATTGTATTGTATTGTATTGTATTGTATTGTATTGTATTGTATTGTATTGTATTGTATTGTATCTTATTTATTTGTATAAACTAAGAACACGTTGAATTGACCGCTTGTTTCTATGTCATCAATAACTTTATAACAATGAACGCTCATTCATATTCATATATCAATTACAGCTTCCATGATGTGATGACGGATGACGACGCTCTCTACGGGTGGCTGGAGATGCTGTACACGTTTGGCATCGGGATCCTTGAAGGCGCCCCGTGCGAGCAGGGCCAACAGACGGTCCTGCAGAACCGCCTTGGATACGAGACTGCGGCACCCTCCTCCTCCGGGTAAAGCCCGACGCACACGCAGGCGACTCGATCCCATCCGACTCGATCCAATCCGACTATTTTTCAGGCAGGCGAGTGTGGGGTCCTATCAGTCGAAGCCAATTCAATATGTTGAATCGGCCGCGACTGACCATCCGATTACCTCCCGACTGACAAAATCGGAGTCTTGAGGCAACGCATAATAGACCTATCCGACTGAAACCCTGTCGGATCGGGTCGAGTTTGGCTTAATTTGGAGATGTTTCATGTTTATCAAATCTAAAACGAGGACGTCGACGTCATGAGTATGCCCCGCTCACACATTTACCAATTATTGACTCTTTTGACGATGTGTAGTGAACAAAGGATGAACGGAGGGTGGTTCCAATTCTGACGCCATCATGACGACGAAAACTTCCTTATGTATTTCTGAGCCCTAATATACCCAATAAAAGTTCATGGACACGTTGAATGTGGAAGAAACACATTTGATGAACGTATTCCAAGAGTGACAAGAGTAAAGCCCGGCGCAGACAGAGTCGACTCGACCCGATCCGACCGGTTTTCAGCCTGATTAACTCGGTATGCGTTGACTCATGACTCCGGTTTTGCAATTCAAGAGCCAGTCGGAGGTCCTTCGAGGCCGATTCAACATGTTGAATCGGCTCCGACTGAGCGAGACTGACTATAGCCTGACTGAAAACCAGTCGGATCGGGTCGAGTCGGCTCTGTCTGTGCCGGGCTTAACACAGGAAACAAACAATATCGGAAGTAACAGAGTCTAGCTGTGCCGATACCCTTGTCTGAAGGGAGTAACCTGTGAACATAACTCAGAATCTTTTACAATATCGATGTGTGTAGGCTATTTGTGAATGTATGGTAAGTTTGTTTCTTTGTCTGTGTATTTGTGTGTGTATGTGTGTGGGTGTTTGTTTTTTGTTTGTGTGTGTGTTCGTGTGTGTATGTTTGGTGTGTGTGTGTGTGTGTGTGTGTGTGTGTGTGTGTGCGTGTGCGTGTGCGTGTGTGTGTGTGTGTGTGTGCGTGTGTGCGTGTGTGCGTGTGTGCGTGTGTGCGTGTGTGCGTGTGTGCGTGTGTGCGTGTGTGCGTGTGTGTGTGTGTGTGTGTGTGTGTGTGTGTGTGTGTGTGTGTGTGTGTGTGTGTGTGTGTGTGTGTGTGTGTGTGTGTGTGTGTGTGTGTGTGTGTGTGTGTGTGTGTGTGTGTGTGTGTGTGTGTGTGTGTGTGTGTGTGTGTGTGTGTGTGTGTATGTGTGTGTGTACGTGTGTAACTGAGCGTGTTTGTTAGTATTGGTGAACAATCATGCAATTTATTTGTCCGTCATTTATCCTCTCAACGATATTTATAGTAAGAATTGAGTGGTCAAAATAGACAAAATATAAACTAAAATGCCTGAAAATAACCGTCATTCTTCTTTGTGTATTTAAAACAGAAAGGCTAGTATTTTAGGTTTGTAGTCAAATTTCTTGAAATTTTCACACACCATACACGGTCCGATTTCGATCGGACGGATGACGGTACGCTTATCCGAACTAATGCAAGCTGTGTGTATCTGAAATATATGAGGTATAGTTCAGATTCTTCATCTGTGGTCAGGTGGATCGGATCGGATCATGTATTTTAACGCAGTCTTCAATTCCCTCTTTCTTTCTTTCCAGTATCCTAAATAACGTGAAGCTCAACATGAAGTCGCACCATCCTGCATACGCCTCGGGAGCCCTACAGCTGCATACCGACTTGACGTACTACGATCAGGCGAAGG